>OY735203.1:55287903-55297903 GCA_963457665.1 Thysanoteuthis rhombus | reverse complement strand
GAGTTACCTCCCAAGTCACCCTCATATTGTCCATGACCCTTGTTATGCAAAGATGTACACATGACTCCAATTTCAGCTTCCTATGTGCAAGACTGTGGCCTAAAATTACTATTGTTGACCAGGAATGACCTCTGGTGACCTCAAGTGACCTACAAGGTCAATCTCACATGCCACATTAACTTGGTTTCAAGAAGATATATCCTTATGTCCAATTTCAGCTTCCTAGGTGCAAACCTCTTGCCTGCATTTGTTTTAATAGAAATTAGAAATAACAAGAATTGGCCGCTGTTGGTCTCGAATAACTTCAGACATCAACCTCAAATTGCATCTTGGTACGATTATGCCACACCCAGTTTCCTTGGGCCTACAATTACTTCAATTGGCTAGAAATGTCAGCGGGTGACTTTTATGACCTCTGAGGTCGATCTCATATACCGCAGTATTTTCATTTGAAATGATTTACCCCTACGTTAAGCTTCATAGGAGCAAAATAGGGAGATTTTGATATAAAGATAACCTGCTTATTTTCCAACTTTTAGATAATTTTTGTCATTTTCATTTCAGCGCTTCTTTTCTCTTCTAAATATCACAAGACAAGTTTGTATATTAAAATAATCATGCCAATGATCGTATAAAAAAGACATGATTTTTACTCACAGCTTGAGAGAGATGTGAATTCATGCCTTTCCTAAGGGTATTAGTGCAAAATGAACACAGACTGTCTCAGCCGGAGTTTAAACTCAGTTTGCCAAGTTCATTTTCTGTGAAGTTTCCCATTCTGTCATTTTAAGTAAACATTTGTATAATCATAACAAGTTTATGGAGTAATGCGACCGCAGTGGGGTTTTTTTTTTCGGGGTTACGTCGTCGTTTGTTTTTTTGTTTTTTGTTTTTTCATTCAGGGTCGTTTGTAAGGAGGGTTATCCCAGAATAATGGGGAAAACTTTTGCTTTCGCTAATATCCAGGAATCAATAGATTCATAAATTCATTGTTGAGATACGCGTAGGCAGACAAATACATCTAAAAAGTGGGAAAGGTACAATGGGGAAACATAAACTGAAACTGCTCAGATGAATCCAAAAAATAAATCTCTCTAGCAAGATTATCAGGCGTATAGGTGAAACCGGATGAAAGAAAGATCAACTAGGTTATATTAAGAGAAGAGAGTTATATACCTTTAATTCAGCTGCTGGCAGGCTCTTGTTCCTTTTAGATTATCTCTGATCCACTGTGCCTCTACCTTAGTACACAGTGAATCGTCCCTGGAATTTCACTAGGGTTGAAATCTGGAGAAAATGTTTGCCAGTCCATTTATCTATCATTTTCAAACCTATTTTAGTCAGGTAGTCGATTGTTGTCTGCGTACTGTACAAAGGGGCATTGTCTTGGAACGCTGTCTCGCATGAAGATAAGATTCTTATATTGGCTGAGTAACATGTTCATAACTTCAAGGCTGAAATTGTCTTCTGGAAATCCAATGTATGCCAGGAAACTCATTTTTACTGCGTTTGATGCAAACCAAGGTCTAACCAACTTGCCCTCTGCAATTCCATGGAGAATCTCCTCGGCCATCTTGCTGATACATAGTCGTACAGCACAATTTTCTCTCTTTGCAACATAGCCTGCACTCAATCCGTCAGGTCCATCAAGGATAGCTCGGCACTCGTCAGTAAAAAACAAGATCAAATTCTATTTTCAAATTTTGTCCATTTCAGACGTGTCACTTTTTACCTAGGCTTCAAAGGCAGTCAATTATCAGGCCTGGCACAGTTAGTAACATAATGTAGGCATCAAAATTATTTGGACAAATAATCAACTTCAACCTCCTCAAATATAATTCTGCTGCTCAGGGCTATGTTTTTCCAAGCAATGCGCATAATTCGAGATACTTCCCATTATGTTATTGCTCTGGGCTCGCTGTCATCCGATATTTTACGTGATGCACTAGGGTGTTCGACGTATTTCTCCTGTATCCAACAGTCTCTATTGAAGAAATGCACCTATTTGAACGACCATAGTGCCTTTTTAAGCTGCATTATGACAGAATTATTCTCAGCCTGCAGCAAATCCATTTACGACTCATACTTTTGCTGTGGCTAACTAATGATTTGGCAATCTCAAAATGCAAAATTATAACAAAGATAGTCCATGTTTACTACAGCGCAGAATATGTTCATTTTTGCACTGTGGGTGTGGGTAGGTGTTGCTAATGTTTGTGTAAAATTACTTTTCTCTACCTTACGTGAAACCATACTTATAATGATATAAGCCTTTTGCATAATACTTTGGAATATATATGAGTATATATATAAAACTGTTTCGTTGTTTTCTCTGGTATTGAACCCCTCCTCTACGCAGAAATGGACGGACAGTAGATATATATGCATATTAATATATGATAATATATATTGGTATATATATCAATATGTATTAATATACAAATGTTTATATGTATTTCAATATTCATATATATATATATATATATATATATATATATATATATATATATATAGTCGAATGTGGATTTGCTACACAAACTAGTTCATGTTTCTGCCCTGTTCGGGCCTCATCAGGCGAATCTATGCATCAAGCACTCTATGAAACATTACATTTCAGAAGTGGCTTTATATTATTGATATATAATTATGTTATGTTATACTGCTAGCCTGATTTTTACCACATATACTGTATATATATATATATATATATATATATATGTGTGTGTGTGTGTGTGTGTGTGTGTGTGTGTGTGTTTGTGTGTGTGTCTGCAGTTTCCTTTTTATCCGACGCTATTTGTTACTCAGTTAATTCCAGTGCCGGACGAAATATGTTTCTTAATATTATGTCTCTATAATTATCACATTTTCTCGGACATAAACCTTACAGTTTTATGATGTACGTACTTTCGGCAAAATGGAAACACACGTGAACATACATATGTCTGTGTATGTGTGTGTGTGTGTGTGTGTGTGTGTGTGTGTGTGTGAGAGAGAGAGAGATTATTGGATGGGATACGGAGACGTCACTTAAAGTTCATATGAACTAATTTTTATAAGATATGTTTTTTTATCTATATCTGGTAGTAAATACAAATAAATGTAGATATTTACTTATCATTTTTATTTTAATGTCTCAAGCCTAGAAAGTATCTCTACTCGTCTTAGCGGGAGAGCATTTTTATCTCCAAATTGGGTTTTAAGTATAGGTAACCCAAATACGATGTTAGACTAACCTTCATCGGGATAGTATGTGACATTTTAAAAATGATTATTATTTGCTTATAAGATTAACATTTTGGAGGATTTGTAAAATATTTTGGCAATAACTGTACAAGAGCGTTGCGATACCCAAATAGGGTGGAATTTACTTGTCAGCAGATATCGATTTCGGTACCATATTTCATCTTGCCTTGGGTGAATTGAACTCTCAATCAAAATGCATATGAAGCTGGTTTGATATGATAATAACTGCTCTGGGCCGAATCGGATAGCCCTTGACATACATGATGTCAATTTCTGTATCCTACAGAACTATAACCTAGACTCTAGCAGCAGTGGAAAGTTTTTAAAAGAATATAAGTCTTTTCAGGTATAAGGTGAAGAAAGGGAGTGAGCTACATTGCCACCCGTGCACTTGTATACAGGATATTTCTCAAGGTAAATATGCTGAGTTAGAAGAAAAATACGCTTGGCAAATTGACAGATTGATATTAGCTTTTAGCCTATGAAATATTGTCTTTTAAGTAGTAAGACGGAGGGTAATATAAACTACATTAAAACAAAGTTTAGTTGTTACAAAAAAATGAAAGCATGAATTATAGCTTCTCTATTATTGAACCTTTTATTTCTATGAATTTACAGATACAGCAGCCCACGATACATCTACAGATATTTGGACTGTGAGAAGACTCGAAACCGTATCCAACATGCATCAATGAAAACTTCTGTATTTTTGGTAGTACCTATACGTGGTGTATCCAGAAAACATCCAGCTATTTAATATCACTGAAAAATAAATTGCCCGCCTTCGGTAAGGGGTCCTCTAACATTTATTCCAGCCTCTCTCCCTCTGCAAAATTCGTTTTCAGGATCTCCATCAGCTGCCCCATTGAGTTCTCTTTAATCTCGAACATGGACTGTAATATCACCCTTTTGAATGTTTGGGATTCCAGGGGTCATAGGGAGCGAAATCAGTATAGAACTGTGACGCGATGTTTTGCCCCTAAAGTCTATAAGAAATCTAAAATGCCGACTGATTGTCCTTTAGGGAGAATTTCAGTATGGTCCCTTGTGGCTGTCGAGTTACATTGAGGCTGCACGATCGCTTCTTGATTTTTTTTACCAAATGACTTGAAACTTTCCGGAAAACCTATGTATTTTTTTAAAGTCGATGGGCATATCTAGCATCTGGGACTTGACAGGTAGCTGGAATGATAGGTTGCTCTTCTCCCGGTACATAAAAAGCTGCAATGGAATATGGAAAGAAAGTGAGTGGAGCGTTAAAACGTAGTCAACTTTTGGGGTTCTCCTCAACGGAATTTATTATGCATGTTATAGCAGTCAATATTCACATGATCCAGCTCCATTATACCAGCAGGGTCAATTTCTTCATTTACTTTCAACGACGACAATTAATAAACATTTCTGAACTTACTGAGTTGCTGGGTCCTAATTACTATAGTATCCTGTTAGGTTACTATGTCCTGTCTGGGAAAGACTGTATCAGCACTTTTGAAGACAAGGAAAAGTTGAATCCCTTTAGGAAGCTACAGTGGAACTTCAAATCAATAATGCTTTCAGTCAGCTTAATGCATTGTGGCTTCTGACAGATGAGCATCAACAAAGGATGTAGCCCTCCACTTCTGTTATCTACGGCCCCGTTTCGATGAAGTCGGTTGATGCTATGCAGGCCAATATACTAATAATATAATAATGGGAATGGTAGATGTAAACACAATCCAAGATACAAATCTGAAAGTAGACCCTGACCAAGAGCCCCCACACCCTACCTGGTCTCTGAGTCATCCGAATGCACAGCGTGCCAGCTTCGGGGTCGCCTTCTACAAGAGAACAGACCAATCAAATTGGAGAGGCTGAAACCCCTATGACCAGGTAATAGGGTTAAAAAAGACTTCTCTATCACGGGCGTCGCGGGGCCAGTACTTCCTGAACTTGTCTAGCTCGTCTCTCAATCTAATATTCTGCCGGCCTCGGTTGCGCATGTGATCTCGGGGGATTCAAGTCGTGAGTTGTGATGTCCAACGGTTGTGTGCCATTCTTGCAACATAGCCAGCCCACCGCTATTTGAGGTTTTTAATGGATTTTATGATGTCCCCGACTCTTGCCTTTTCTCGGTTGAACTGTGCTGTCTTGTGGTCTCTCCATGTGAGGCCCAGCATTATTCTTCCATGTGCACGTTGCATGGTTCTTAATTAATGGGTACATACACTCAAATACCTACACAGATGATCATACATATCTTACACTTTAATTGTATCCACTTATATCTACATTGAGATAATAATAAGATCATTGAAATTCATTTTAATCCAAGTCTGTTTCTAAACTACTTTTTGTTGAATTGACTCTTTTGAAACCTTCGTTGATTTTCCAGTTTACACTTTTTAATTTCTTTGATACAAAAATGATCAAATATTTATTTATCAGAGACCTCTAGCGAAATTTATACAAATGGTTATCAGCATCATCATCAGTTTTTTTATTGACCGTCGTTGGACATAGACCTTCCCCAGGATCTGCCACTTTTCTCAATCACTGGTGTCGCAAAGCCAGTATTTTCTGAAATTGTCTACTTCATCTTTCCATCTTATAATTTGTCGGCCTCGGTTTCGCATGTGATCTCTGGGGATCCATGTTGTGAGTCGTGATGTCCATCGGTTGTCTGCCATTAAATTGACACCTGATTTTAATAACGTTTCGGAAATTTGTCTTGTTTTTACTTGAAACAAAATAAAAACAAATTTTCATTAATTATAATGTAGAATCTGATTGCTACGGAGTCAATGTTTACTTTATCTTCCTTATTTGATTCGACTTTTTCTCGAATTATTCAAATTCTTTTTACATCGTCAATCTTTTGAAAAAAATCTTTTCATGAAGTTTACATTGAAGAAATTCATATCGGATTTTCAAAAAATTTAATCTTCGATAATCGAAACATTTTAATTATTTTTTTTTCATTTGGATGAAGAGTTGTTCCAAAAGAAAATTCGTCTTGTTGAAATGAGTTTGCTTTAAAAGTACCATATATATATATATATATATATATATATATATATATATATATATATATATATGTATATATATAATGAAGTAAAGATTCGCTGCACAAATTTGTTTATGTTTCTGTCCTGTTTGGACTTCTTTGCCTGAAGAAGCCCAAACAGGACAGAATCATATACGTCATTGTGTAGCAAATCCTTATTTCATTACATTTTAAACCCTACTCTAATTCAACTGAATGTTTAATGTCATGTATATACTGTGTGTATATATATATATATATATATATATATATATATATATATACATATATATATACATATATATATATATATATATATATATATATATATATATATGTTGGGGGTGTATGTGTAATATTGTAATAGCATTTATGACACTTTCATATGAATTCATTTATATATATACATTCACATGCATAATAGCTTTAGCTTTTTTTTTTCCTGACTGGATTTGTTCAGCGTGTAAAGATACTTTCTGAGACTGTTTCATTATTGAGTTAGTTGTGTATTTCTACCAGGTACCAATCATCAGTGTTTGAACCCACGTAAAAGCCTGGGTTCCGCTTAGAAGATTAGCATCATGTGATAAGCTGCTGCAGTAAATTAATAGGAGATAAAGCTTTTTTATCTAGAGAGTGATTAAGAAAGGTCAGTTGAATATTGGAGATGGGGATGGACAAAAAATACTACGACGTTTTGATACATGAAGGTATAGATCGATCTTCTCAATTTCCCTTCCAAGTAGTGATATGCCCAAGGTCAAAAAGATGTTGATGTAGTTTTATTTTTATTCCATGCTATGGAAAGAGACTTCCTCAGTCCACGACAATAAGATATGCTGAATGATAATGTGAGTCTAACTAAAAATATAAAAAGCCAGGACCATACGTGTTTTTATGGGGTTTTTTGCTTCAATTTGAAGAGGCCTTTTCCTAGAAAAATGCCAACAAGAATGTTTGATCTTCGTTTTTCTCCACACATAGGTCTGTAATTAATATTGCACTCGTGCCAACACTGGAAGGTGTCGTAAGAGATGCTATGCTACACTGGTCTGTCTCGTTTTTTTTTTGTCGAGTCTGATTAGTTATCAAGAAGGTAACCTTTTTGCAACACCAGATACTGTAAGTAACTTGCAATATTAGGGCAGACTAATCTAAGCTTGATAAAATACCTCGTTATTCACTTTATATCAGTTAACAAAAGAAGTGTTTGAACAGTGCCTGTCTTCCTTTCGAGTATCACGTGGCAGAGTCTTGGTCCATAGGCCGGCTGCATTTAAACATCTGAGACGATGATTGATATTTTATCCCGGTAATCGCCCTGTGCACTTATGTGTAGTCATTGTAATGGCCAGATATATCAGAATATTCATTTATTCGTTACTGATTAAGATGGTGAAAATTAATAACTTTTTCCCAAGTTTCAAGTGTCAAGAGCATCTCAAACCTTAATCTAATGCATTTTATCAACTTGCCTATTTTCTCAATTAAAAATGTACACTGAAATCATCATATCGTCCTCTTCTGACTGAAAATCCAAAAAATATGGTTACTTCTGGTGGCTATACCAAGGGGTGCATTTGATTATGGGGACTAATTCCGGATATGCCCGCAATATCATGGGTTGAAATCGATTGCCCAACAACTGAAACATAGGAATGCATTCAATCCGTTTTTGAAATGGCTTTCTTTGCTTATTTTGCCCAGAAATGGCAACCGTCTTGAAAATCATATCAAATTTGTGACCCTATCAAGCAGAAATATCACATCACAGTGAATTTACGTCAATTTTTCTACCCTTATGAAGCCAACCCGAACCATATTCATGTCAGGTCTGGTAGCTATTTTACGACTATCTCAATATTTTGTTGGACACCATGTTGAATGTCTTCAAAAGCTCCTTTGTGATTCCAGGAAATGTTTGATAATGTGTATCTCGTGTCATATTGTAACTATCCTACAAAACTAGCTTGTTAGTATTGATTTTTAATGCTTGGGCCATATTCTCCGAGACTAAATCAACTGCATGTACTGTGGTTATCTAATCTCAAATTGTTTTGTAAATATACCAGAAAGCTCGACTGAGATTTTAGGGGGATTTTCATTTCGTTATTCTATACAGCCTTGACTCTCAGTTTCGAAGCTCAACTTATCAAAATAAATCCTGAAATTGAGAATAGTATTTATACTAAATTTCTTCGAGTAACTTCCACTTGGCGAATTACAATTATATACTCTTCCAGCATGGAATGGAGCACTCTGGTGGATGAGGAATATATGCGATAAATAAATATATCGCTTAAATTCAACCTTACTGACCGTCCAGTTCCGTGGAGCTGAGGGAAGATACCAGCCTCCGGGTTTGATGCGAAGGTTTCGATCCTACCACGTGGTACTGAATGGGATAATGGATAGTCTATAGCCACTCTGAAGAGTTGTAATACAACGAAACAGCTGTCTGTGGTTAAGGAACTACATAGGTTTTAACCTTACAGGTCATCGTAAATATGTTCCCTCTGATTTGTACAAATGAGATGACTGACTAAGGTGGAGGTTGCTATGGGTCTGAGTGACTTTGAAGTTCCAAGTATCAGATTATCTGGGGGGTGGGGCTCGACTTGGGTGTGAGGTTATTATTTGTTGGAGGTTTATAATTTAGAGATCTGTGTTATTGGGGTTATTGAGTTTGGTGTTAAGTCTTATAGGGGAGAGAGTTTTTAGTTTGTTGATCCACGTATCCTCATGTCTTTCTAGAATATTAGTTATGTCCATGGGAGTATTTTTTCTATTTTTTCGATGATAGTATAGCTAGCGTCCGTGGCAAGGTTATGGCTAGGTGTGCAAAAAATATAGTTCAACGGGAAATGGACTGGAATTGTTTTGTGATTTAATTCTGTGTCTGTGATCGTTGAGTCTAATGTTAAATTGCCACTTGGAATTGCTTATGTATTGCAAATTGCACGTATTGCATTCTAAATGGTAAGTAATGATTTTGTTGCGACAGTTAGTGCTATGGTGTATGCGGTAACTCTCTTTGGTGGTAGTGCTTTTGAAGGTGTTAGTGTACTTAAGGTGGTTGCAACGTAGACTATTTCTTCTGTCGCATGGTTTACAGGATTTAGTGGACTTAGTTGTGTAGGACTTTCTTATTAATGATATTGTTAGTGCTAATCATGTCGTTGATGTTTGGGCGTCTGCGGTAAGTAATGACACATGGGTCTGTGAATATTTCTCTTTGATCTGTTTTAATCTCCTATCGATAATTTGTGCTAAGGGTGGAAGCGTGTTGTTGAAGGTGATTATAAGTGGTATGCTGTCAGGTTTATTATTGTGTTGTGTTTAATTTTGTTTAGAAGGTCTGTAGTGTCTCGTATGTAGGATTCAATTTGTGTTTGTGTTGTATTCATATATATATATATATATATATATAGAGAGAGAGAGAGAGAGAGAAAATAGCCGCTTTAATTTCGCGTCTTTCTTTCTATTAAACTGCCCGACGGAATGATGAAGGCCCAAATAACTGCTTTATCCCAACTTCGTCTTGATTTGGACCTTAGCCTTCCCACCAGGCTGTTTAGCTCAATGGTAAGAGCGATGATACGTTGTATCGGCCATCTAATAATCAGTAGACGTGCACAAATTCGATTACCGCAGCAAACCCATTTTTATCTAATTGTTTATTCTATTTATGCTGTCTTGGCTAAGTGAATCATTTTAGTTGGAATAATAAGTCAT
>OY735203.1:55085403-55285403 GCA_963457665.1 Thysanoteuthis rhombus | reverse complement strand
AGAGAGACAAACAGATCAAGTAGGAAAATTGAAGAAATTCACGTTGACAGTTCTGATGACAATTTCGGTGACTATTTCTAATATTATAAAACAGGACAGTAGCGTGATCTTTTTTTATTTCTATTTCTACATCCATTAAGCAAATTATGTCATTGGAACTTATCAATAGTCATTTGTAACAGTTTCCTTTGATTTAATAAAATTACGTATAGAAGTCTTTAGATTTATGACAGTAGTTTGAATTTGCATTTTTAAGAAAGAGTGGAAATGAAGCTGAAAGCTAACGAAAGAAATTAAAATGTATAGAACAAAAATTCACAAAATTCAAGTATTAGATTACAGAATCAGCAAAGCTAGGTAGACAAGACCTTTCGAACAAAGTAGATCAAAATTTAAAATATCATTGCACGATCTTATCTCCAACGGTTAATGTAGCCTGGCTGAGATGTCATTATTGATAAATTGGATTCGATAAAAACAGAGCCATACTGACAACTGATTTATCTATTACTGGTGTTTACATTTACAAAATTTGTTATACTAGTTGCCTGGGAAACAGTGGTTCATGAACTTAGCATTTGTAAAGATGTAGGTCAAACTGCAACTCTCTGATAGGAGCATAACTGTGAGAAGCGACACAAAGACGAATGTTCGCTATGTGAACACGAAGAAGGATGAACGCCTTATGAGATGAGTCACAGTAAAGAAAGATGCATCATTTACCAGACTGTTATTCTCCTGTCATATAGTTTATCATTCAAGTACGGCACAAGGTCGATGGTATTCATTACGACACAATGCCATACACGTGGAACACCTGATGAGGGTTGGACTTATTACAGTTGCAATCGTCTACGAAACCTCTTTGCCAACTGTTACTCCACAAACATGTACCCAAGAATTATTTTTAAACTTATCGTAATTTGTAGTATCAACGCTCGTAGTAGTAGTAGTAGTAGTAATATCTATGCATCATAAATTTGGGGGGGTTCATTTCTAGGATCAATCGTCAACAAGTCTTCTAAAACCCTCAGCAGTTTCTTCCGTACTGACATCGACTTCAACATTGCTGTGACCCAAGTCTTCTCAACTCTTCATTGAATTTTGGATAATTGTAGTTTCATTGCAAACAGCTTTGGAACCATTCTGAATGCTCCAGTTATTATGGGCACGATCTTCTTCACCTTCATATTCTATATTTTGTTAATCTCCGGCAGATTTTCCTGATCATGAGGAATTTTCTCTGTTAAAAAATTTAATGGAATCATTAAATATTTATTCTGACATTTTTTGTATATCAGAAGAATTCCAGTATTTATACTGGTTTTGTGTGAAAATTTCCTTGCTGCAGTCCATTCCGTTTTACTGTTCTTCATTGGAGTGTACATGAAATGCACAAATATTTGAAATAATTCACAGGAACTTCAATAAAACTAATGTCACGTGCAACCAATTCGTCGAGGATGGGGACACAACGATCACACAACGATCAGAATTGAAAATGCGGTGCGAACGAAAATAGATCATGATATGTTCCGAGGAAGGCGAATCCCCATGGAATCCTCAAAAGAAGAAGAAGAAGAAATCAAATGAAAGATCACCTCAAGTCGGCAAGTGTTTAGCGGAGTAAGCTCAACCTTCAAGAACAAAAAGATGCTATTAGTTTTCAAAAGAGGGATTTACAATTAATGCACCGCCCCGTTGGTTACCAACGGAGCTAAATCCTCAGACTTGACTAAGAGATTCGCACTCAAACTAAAAACCATGCGACCCATGTTTCGGGGGGGGGGAGAATCATGCTTAAAATCTCTTTGAGAGATCACAAAACAGCACATTATATTAGAAAGCAAAAACATATATCATAAAACCATTTAAAAACTCAGATGACAATGAACAGGCTGTATCACAAAGTCAAGAATGTCAGACAACGCTGCATATCACGACACACAATGTGGATCCCCCGAGAACATGTGCAAAAAAATAGATGTAACGCTTATTTAGAAAAGTTTAGAAGGTACCACAATGACCATGATTATGATGAATCACCCAATCATTGCGATGTTCTTCTGTGTATTTATTTCCTTTACATTCAACTAGTTGGTGCACAATAGGTAATATGGTTCTTCAGCCACTTTTCTTCTCTTATTTGTTAACCTGGTAGTAGACTTCAGCAATGGGTTGCTTCTTCCCAACAGAAGATAAGTTGAAAAAGTAGCAGATTTGGAGTAAATGACTAAAAGGTATGGCTTGCTTTCTCCTATCAATGGATAATCAGACTCATTTCTTCAGATACTCTTGGAAACATACGTCTTTCTCCTTTCTTTTAATAACTACTACACCCTGTTTTGGAATTACGTCTATCACGACATCTGTCAATAGAATTCTACGTGGCATCTTATGAATATGATTTGTACATTGTTTTATTCTGACTGCATTGACCGACGCTTCTTTGTTAATGCTGATGTTTCTATCGTTGATGAACTACCAATGTGGGCTTCCTTATAGATAAACCAACAAATTTTCATTTTACACGTAACTTATAGATCATCAAGTCTCCTCTTTTCATAAAATTTCGCGTTTCAAAAATCAGCAAATATCTTTTTTGATGACCAGTACAGAATGCCTCTATCTTCTGACTTTTTTTGGCAACTTCACGGTGATGCAGTTTTCTGAAAATTTCATTACCCTCCCCCTTTCTGAAAACTGACTCTTCCTATATTCAAGATTAAAAAGGAATTGCATTAAAAGTTACACTAAAGATTGTAAGTAGGCAATTTGCCCATTTTTGAAACGTGAAGAATGCATGTCTTAATTCGTGTCAGCAGTGTTTCAAATGTCTCAACATCGTGATGCATAGAACCTAGTATTTCTCTTCATATTATCTCTAAGCAAAGAAGAAGACATGTTCTGTAGACGCACAAACTCCAATACATCACTCAATCTTTTGAGCAAATATGCCTCGGAGTTACGGCTGATCAAACTGAAATTGTAACCAAGAATTATATTTCTTTTGTCTGCCAGTATATATTTGCAGACGTGAACATATACTTATACCCCTATTTGTAAGGAGATTCGATTATGTCCATAAGTGTGCTTCTTCCAAGCTGTCCCCTTGAGGTCGACCGGTTTTTGCGGATAGTTTTCTCAAATGAATTAAGAGCACTATTTGAACTATTTGATTCGAAAAAAAGATTGACGTGCTGTTTTCTGAGACATTATCTATACAGAAGAGTCATTGCAGAAAACAATGCCGGTTTATCAAAAGAGAGGAACAAGTACGTCTTGAAGGAAAAGGGCCTAGAAAGAAAGTGCGAATGAGAAGGAGGGAAATAACAATGCCCATCACTACCAAGAAAAAATAAGCATGAATGGACTGAGATAAATACATGACTAAGCTGAAACAGATTCAAGTACACACACACAAAATCCATTGATATATATATACATATATATATATATATATATATATATATATATATATATATATATATATATATATATATATATATTGAGACAGAGACAGAGACGGATAGATTAATTGATTGATAGATAGATATTCGATCGGATTCTTTCCGGAGAAACTAACTATATAAAACTTCATTTTTTGATTAAATTACATTCGTTCATCCGAGAATGTATGAAAGCTTCGTACAAGCTCCAAATTATAACATCGATGCGAACATCCCTTTATTTGTTTTTTATCTTTACCTATCAATATATATATATATATATATATATATATATATATATATATATATATATATATGCTAATGAGACAAAACATTATGACCTCTGGTCTAATATTGTATTGGTCCTCAAAACGTTGCATTGCGAATCTAACTCGGTGTTTAGAATCGTATAGTTGCAACTGTGAGGTTTTAAAATCTATTTCAAGTATCGAACAGTTAGTAATTTTCGATAACTTTAAAACGCTGACCAGACAAGAAGTCTTCTGTAGATCAAGAGGAATGATATATCTAAGGCGACATATTTAGAGAATACACCGCTTGATAGTTGCTACGCCACATTGCCATGCAGTATGATCACCAGTCAACTTCTTTACTTTGAAAAAGATGATTCTTCTCTTCTAATACATTATCATCACGATCCAGCAGCTCACTATTGCATTGAACAGTTGAACTTAGCCAAGGTTCCATCAAATTGTAATAAAGAATTTCTGGCAAGCGTTACTCTTCCCATTTAAAAATGACGGTAGTTCCAGCTGCTCCGCAGAATCATCATCATCATCATCATCAGTCTTTTAGCGTCCGTCGTTGGACATAGACCTTCCCCAGGATTTGCCACACTTCTCTATCATGGGCGTCACGGAGCCAGTACTTCCTGAACTTGTCTAGTTCATCTCTCCATCTAATATTTTGCCGGCCTCGGTTGCGCATATGGTCTCGGGGAATCCATGTTGTGAGTCGTGATGTCCATCGATTGTCAGCCATTCTTGCAACATGGCCAGCCCACCGCCATTTGAGATTTTTTTATGGATTCTATGATGTCTCTAACTCTTGTCTTTTCCCGGATGTGTTGTGCTGTTTTGTGGTCTCTCCATGTGAGGCCCAGCATTATTCTTTCATGTGCACGTTGCATGGTTCTCAGCTTACGGGTCTGTTTCTTGGTTAAGTTCCATGTTTCAGCTCTATAAGTGACTATTGGGAGGATGCATTGGTTATACACCCTTCTCTTTAGGATTAATGGGATCTTATTATTTTTGAAGGTTGAGCTAGCTCTGCCAAAGGCTTGCCATCCTAGTGTGATTCTTCGCTTGATTTCTTCTTCTTTTGAGGGTCTCATGGAGATTCGTTGCCCTAGGTAGATGTAGTGGTCTACTTTCTCGAGTTCTGTGTCCTCAATTTCGATCTTAGTGTTCTTATCTCCAATGTGGTTGTTGCACATGATCTTCGTCTTGCTGAAGTTCTTGTGTAGGCCGACTTTCTTGCTCTCCTCATTTAGTTCATCTATCATTAGTTGGAGGTTGTGTAGGTTCTCTGCGAAAAAGGCTCTGTCGTCTGCGAATCTGAGGTTGCTCAGATACTCGCCGTCTATTTTAATTCCTTTACTCTCCCAGTCTAGCCTTCTGTAGATCATCTCGAGGCAGGCTGTGAAGAGTTTAGGTGAGCTGGTATCACCTTGTCTTACTCCTTTCTGGAGCTGAAAGGGGTCCGAGTCTTTATGTAGCCTGATAAATGAGCTGCCGTGATTGTATATATGTTTCAACACTTCAACATATACTGGATCTACACCTTGCTACTGATGGCCTCCATGACCTTAGGGATTTCTACTGAGTCGAACGCCTTTTTGAAGTCGATAAATGCTACGGCAAGTAGTAGTCTATACTCTGCTGCTTTTTCTTTCAGTTGATTTATCGAGTGCAGGTGGTCCATGGTCGAGTAGCTTTTTCTAAAGCCAGCCTGTTCACGTGGCTGGTTTTCATCGAGTGTTTTTGTGATTCGGTTGGTGATGATCTTTGTGAAAAGTTTATATACACAGTTGAGTAGGCTTATAGGCCTATAGTTGTTGAGGTCTTTCGGGTTTCCTTTTTTATATAAAAGCATTATGATAGCAGTATTCCAATCATCTGGGACTTTACTGTGTCTTAGACACAGGTTGAAGAGGACGGCCAGTTTTCTATTGATGATTTTACCTGCTTTTCGGAGTAGGTCGATGGTGATGTTGTCTGGTCCAGGGGCAGTTCCTTTCTTTGTCTGTTTAATGGCTTCCTTCACCTCCCACGGGGTTACTTTTGGGAAGTCCTCTAGTTGTTTGCCCGTGTCTTGCGTATCTTGCTCATTGTTTTGCAGTCCTTGTTTGGACGAATAAAGTTTTTGGTAGAATTCTTTGGCACGTTCGACAATCCTGTCTCTGTCTGTGGTTAGGTTTCCATTTTCCTCGAGTATGCTAGTTATTTGCCTTCGTCCCGAGTTGAGGAGTTTGTTTATAGCTTTGAAGCCCCGACCTTTTTCAAGAGTTGATTCAATGACTGCCGTTGTGTATCTCCTTCTGTCTTCTCTTCGTTTCTTCTTGATTAATTTGTTTAGTTCAGCCTCTTCAATTTTCTCCCTCGTTGTTGTCGGTGGCTTGAGGTTTCTGCGTTTTTCCATGAGATTTTTAGTCTCATCCGAGATTTTGCTAATGGGTTGTTTGCTCATTGGCTTGAATGTAGAGGCTACTTCAATTATTGACGTTGTCATTTTGCTGCTTAGTTCGTTGATGTTGGTGCTGTCTTGTTCAGTAAGAATTCTGAATCTGTTCTTCAAACAGACGCTAATGACGAACTCGCTTTAACCCTAAGAACTTTTATCCTAACCCTCTCAAACGACAGTCTTTTCAAAGCGGGAAAGATTACAATCGTCAAATTCCTTTAAATCAGAGAGCTTTTTCCTCCCCAGATTATGATGTTGAAGGCTGCTCCAGACTTAGACACAATTTTCAACCTTTGGAATTCTCATAATAAATTCATTTTTATCGCTAATAACTATCTTGTTGGAAAAAAATAACTTTTTTCTCATGGCAAGAAAAAACAGAAAGACATATTTTTCCTAGGCTGGTTGATGTTAATTTCCGCAAGTTGGTAATTATTTGGTTTAGGAAAATAAAGGAAAGTGAGGTAAGTGATGCTGTACGTGATAAAAGCATAGAGCATAAATTATGCAGAGAATTTGGAACAAATACGAGACGGTTTACTTCTTATTTACATGAGCCCGAGTGGAGAAAAACAGTTAGAATGACAAAAAATTGTATTTAATCATTTTACAGTATCACTTTCAGATGAATATTTATCTTAGTGTTACAAATATGAAAAACATTTACTCTTGTTTTATTGGATAGCAACCCCTGTCCTAACCCTGTTCCTAAACATTAACCCTGGTCCTAAACAGTAATCGTAAAAATGTCATCTATTGTCGAATTTAATAAAGTACTGTTTTAAATGTTTAATTAAGCTTTTAAAAAAAATTCTGTTTTCGTTTGTTCCATAAGTTAGAGGCAGCAGATTAAATAATTGTTTGTATTATTTCATGACAACATATACTATATATACTTTTTTCTTTGCGTACCAATGCAAACAATCGCCCATTAAGTGCATATGGAACCCATTTTCCTGGCTGATGATTTTTTTTTTCAAAGCTTGGTGTTCATATTAACTACTTTGCGTCTTGACATTTTTCTTTTGTCAATTAATTCAAATACCACATCGCTGTAATGGTGTTTCATTTTCAGGAACTGAGCTCATGAGCATTAACTAGAAAGTTGTGGATACAGGAAGAAATATATGATGGGGCTGCATTTCCATCTGGTATCCCCTACACTGTGACGGAAAACCAACAAAGTATTGCTGTATCGTGAGGTATCGTCGGGGCACTCCTGTTAAGTGTAAGTGCTTATGCTAGTTCGATCCAAGAACCATGCTTCACCGAAGGCTCGTCATGACGAAGGCTTTCTTGGAGGCACAGCTATCATTTCTGTGGCAGCTCACGTACAAAATTATCTAAATAGAAATTTTTAAAATTGTTGGCGTCATAGATGACGTTCCGTTCATTGTTACGTTTTGTCTGATTATTTCATTTATCGAAAAACTAAATAATTTCATAGGCTTCCGTTCTTTTGCCCTGGCGATTTAACATCTTCAATAATATTTCAAATAAACGGTACTTCTCAAAGCAGTTACCGAAATGGAAGGGTGAGAATTCCAACGTTTTCTCTTTCTTTTTTTCTCTGAAAAAATCTGTGGGACCTTTAGGGGGGTGTCTATCGATCAACCTAGCCAGAACTCAATTTGTGACGATACGTGGATTCTAGAAGTACATTGACTCAAATTTAAACCTATATATTTTATTCATGCTTTATATTGTCTGAGTGGTCAGTATTAGAACTCGACTGGATTTAGCTCCCAGAACGGAAGTGATTTTATATTAATATAAACGAATATTTTGGGGTCGAATTATGAGCAGTCATCTTCTTTGCTTCATAGCTATGTATCCATACCACGCAATATCCCAAAAGGCTCTCAATTAGTTTCTATTAAATGTTGTGGGAATGAAGGCTAAAAAGGATGTGATTCAGTTTTGGTGGCAAATCCGTGTTCAGTTTTCCTCTTTCATTGTAGCTATATATATGATCTAATACTGCTCAATTTTTCTCCATGAATTTCAATGATATCTTCAGGAAAGATGGGCTATGAGATAAGGAAGAAGTGATTACATCCCCTTTATTGTGACTATCATCATGATCATCATCAATCTGATAGCGACTGTGGTTGGATATAAACCTCCCTAAGGATTCACCAGACCTCTCTATAATGGGCATAGCGGAGCCAATACTTCTTTGGTTTATCTACATCGTCATACCACACTCTCTGTCGTCTGTAGCCTCGCGCCTAATCTCCGGAGATCCACGTTGTGAGACATGATGTCTTGCAGTTGTCTAACATTCTTACAACTTGTGACATGTCCAGCCAATTGCCATTCGAGTATTCTAACAGTTTCTGTGATGTCTCAAATTCCTGTCTTTTTCTGATATACTTTACTGTCTTATGATCTGTCTATGTGAGGTTGAGCATGATTCGCTCATGTGCACGCTGCATGATTCTCAGTTTGAGGGTCAATCTTCTGCTTAAGTTTCAAGTTTCAGCTCCATGGATGAATATTGGGAGAACACATCAACTGTATATGTCCACGTAACTCAATATCTCCAATAGATTCCAATGAATTTCAGCAGAATAATTTGGAAGGGTAGGCCATGGATTTAGGAGGGGGTGGTTAAATTTTGGTGGCCGATCTATTTACAGTTTATTTTCCTGTGTGGTAGCTGTATGTCAACAACACAATATCTCCTATGGTTCTCGATGACTTTCAAAGAAATTTTTGTGGGAAGGTTGGTAATGATCTAATGAAGTAGTGATTGAATCTTGACCCTTTACCCGGCATAAACTGATACTTCATTCAGTCATTTTCAATGCAGTGATTCAGGTGAATCTTGAATGTTGTATCTAGACGCCCTTTCTACCGTTTCTTGAATTTGAAGAATTCACTATCCGTGGATAATTCTGTTTGTTTTATTTTGCCACTACCATGTATTAACAGACTCCAAATGATTTTCAATGCTTTCACTTATATTTGAGATTGTTTGCACTGAATATCAACCTTTTTATAAAGATTCATATATTTTTGATATCAATTGTTTTTAAAGTAGAAAGAATTAAATATGGTTAGTTGAATTATGTGATTACTATAATTATCTATTATTCTTAGAACAAAGATACAACCTGTATCCCGGAAGTTGAAGATACTTGAATGTGTAAGTAAAAATTACTTTTACTTCCTTCTGCTGACGTTTGCAAAGAAATGTGTTAAATTGTGTATACATGTTGAAACGTGTGAAACTATGTGTTCGTGTATGTACATTAAACACAAATGTCAAACAATGGGTCAGAGAACTTAATTGAATTAACAAAAGCGATTATTTTCCGGTGTTCTTATTCAAAACGAACTTTGGATTTCCACTTTTTGTAAGGCTTCCCGTCATCCATTTCCCCGGAGACCGGCGCTATCCATTCTTGAAATAAACGTAATTGAATGTGACTTGGTAAAATACAAAAGAACATCTAAAAATGGAAGCTGAGAAAGGGAGATATCAGACTAGGCGTATTTCTGAGTATAAATAAAGTAGTATGAAATCTCCCCCGCCCCAGTGAATAACTATGAAAAAGTATTGTTGACGAATCTGGAGAATATTTGCCATCCGGCATCAGGTGGATGTATTGTTTAAAAAGAGTTGGAGAATTATTGACTGTTACTCCAAGAGGATATATAACAAACTTAGGTATTGTAATATTATACATATCAGGCCTTCCTAGATATGACTGACGCCACTTTGTCGTTCCCTGAATCTATTTCACATATCGTAAAGCAGTCATGAAATGTGTTGAGCCCAAACTGCTGAATCCGTTGCTAGTGTAAGGGCACTACTAACTTTTACTTTTACTGAGATAGATAGATAGATAGATAGATAGATGTGAACATAGATAGATAGATTGATAGATAGATCGTTTGATTGATTGATTGATTGATATTAAGACGGATAGGTGTAAAAACAGATAGAAAGATCTGTTTTATATTGATGTTGGTGTCGTTTTCATAGGTAAGGATTTTAACAGATATAAAATCCTTACTGATGAAAACGACACCGATATCAACAAACTCCACAGCAAAATAACAACCTCTCTAATAGAAACTGCCACTGTTTAATGTTTAAAGCAAGATACACCCAGACGATTGGTGAAATCTCGGACAAAACTAGGAAACTCATAGAAAAGTGCAGAAACCTCAAACCACCACCAACAACAAGGGAAAAAGAACTCAACAAAACAATCAGAAAGAAAATAAGAGAAGACAAAAGGAGGTAAACGATAGCAATCATTGACTCCACTCTTGAAAGAGGTCGGGGCTTCAGAGCAATAAACAAAGCTCTCGGTATAGAACAGAAACAAATATCTAGCATACTCGAAGAAAACGGAGACATAACAACACACATAAACAGAATGGTTGGACACACCCAAACATTCTACCAAAAACTCTACTCTTTAAGACACGGGGAACTAATCAGCGATCAGGATACGCAAAACGCTGACAATCAGTTCGAGGACTTCCCAGAAGTTGAAACATGGGAGGTAAAACAAGCTATTAAACAAACAAAAAAAAGGGAAGTCCCTAGACCAGATAACATCACTATCGTTTCTACTTACAAAAGCTGGTGAGATCGTCAAAAAAAACTTGCTAATCTATTCAGCTTGTGTCGAAAAGAGAGTAATGTCCTAAAATACAGGAATATGGCAATCATAATGCTTCTACATAAAGGAGGACACCCCAAAGACCTCAACAACTATAAGTCTATAAGCCTACTCAACTGCATCTATAATTCTTTCACAAAAATCATCACCAACCGGATCATAAAAACACTAGATGAGCAGGCTGGATTTAGAATAAGCTCATCGACTATTGACCATCTCCATTCAATAAATCAGTTGAAAGAAATAGCTGCTGGATACCAGCTGAGAACCTAAACTTCAGCAGGACAAAGATCAGACGCAAACAATCACGTCAAAAATAAGAACACATAGATCAGAATCGAAGATACAGAACAGGCGGTAGTAGACTACTTCATCTACCTAGGACAACAAAATTCCATGAGAAGAGTGGTGATTCCTAGGGGGGGGGTCTATGTCCAAAGACGGATGTTAAGAGACTGATGATGGTTATATATACATACATATATACATGTATATAGATATATACATATACATATACACAAGTATATAGATACATATATATATATATATATATACACATATATACACACATATATATGCCAACATATATACATATGTATATACATATATATATACACACATATATATATATATACACACACATATATATATATATACGTGCACATATGTATACACACAAACGCACACATATATATATATGTATACGCACCCACGATACAAAGCAGAAACACAGTATAATATTATACAATATCCGATGTGGGATGGGTTCATTTCATAAAGTGATCGATACATCCAACAGTAAACATAAAGTTCAGTTAAAATAGAGCCTAAGATATGTTGAAGTAAAGGATTCTCTATAAAGACACATTTATATCTCTGAATTTTTGAGATGAGGTATTATTATTATTTCTATTATTATTCGAACAATCCTCATCTTGGTTGTTTTTCATATATATCAATGATACTGATAATGCTAAGAGGGGGGTGCAGTCGATGTACCCCCGTCGGTTAAATAAAGGGTTCGGTTCGTTACTTCCCCACACCTACCAGATGATACCTGATGAAGGCCGTAGAGTGCAACGGCCGAAACGTTGTATGAAAAACAACCAAGATGAGGATGGTGCGAATAATAATAGAAATAAAGACATATTTATGTTCCTGAGTATGAGGAGCTACACAAAAGTTTGGTGGGAATAGTGATGCGAAATGTTGTCCTCAGGCAGGGAAAGAAAAAAAATTAGAAAACGTTGTTGGGTGATTTCTATGTTGGGTGAGACGCCAACCACAGACGTCGGAGGCAAAAATGCAAATGACCCTGATAGCAACCCAGATTACAATAGATTGAAATATATATTAAGTTCATGCCCAAGTTGAAATGCCATCGTGTGCACAATGCTAAGGGAAACTTGGAAATGTATTTGAATGTTACTTGGCTATGAATACCCCTATTCCATCAGTCAACTTTATTATTTCTAGCCTAAGGAGAGAATCAGATTATAGCGAAATTGGTATCACCTGAATTTACGAAGACGTGCATTGGTCAGCATTCAAAGCAATCGCCTTACTATTCTCAGCTAGATAATCACTGAAGATAAAAAATGGGATTTCTTACGAGAATCTGAATTGAAGAGCGGTATGTCTACATCAAGTACAGTCTTCAAGAACTCAGTCCAAACGAGATATACTTGAGAAAAAAGGTTCTTCTCTGTGATTGATATGATTCAAAGTGTATCGTCATTACGAATTACATGAACCTGGACGAATTTTCCTGTGTAATACTGTAGTGAAAGATTGGCTAGTTTGAAAAACTAGAAAAAGAAATAGTTTTTCCAGGCAGGGGAATTGCTTAATGATTTCACTTTAAATCAATTCAACTCAAACAAATTAGAGAGTAATCCATTCTGGAAATTCTGGGTTTTCACATGAAGTCAGATTCGAGATTCGAACACAACGTTGATCGACTTGCAACCATCAGTTGAGCTGGAATTAAAACTTCCCCCATTTCTCTCCAGTGGATTATTCAAAGAAATGAGAAAACAGTAGTTAATCCAGTTTTGCATCTGGTGGAACATGAATAACACTTATCGTTCACACGGTTTTACTGGATCCAAGAGAAAACATCCTAGCAGATTGTTTACAACCTGAACTAGTTAATTGCGCATTACAGCAGAATTGTTTTGGGAAATAGAAAGGGTCTAACCCTCTAGCATGACAATGCAATACTTTATTCACGAAAACAAAACGATGAGAAAGAGAATTGTTCAGGCTGAGACATTTTGCCTCGTTCCATACTCTCTAGTTTTAGCACTTTTGGATCATAATTCATTTTAGTCACGACACTCAGGAATAAAAAGTCAAATCACGTCTTTTTTTCCATCAAAACCAAAGAATTTCAACAGTGGTTTAAGGAACGATTGCCTTTATATTAGGCTACTGTAATTTGTTAATGGGATCGTTTAGGTCAGCGATTATGAAAAACAACTTCATCATTAGCATCTATTTTTATATCCTTCATGAAAATATGATATCACTTTCCGAACACCCTGATGTTTCAACTCAAAAATGGGTTTAAATTACGTTAGATGCTCACTAATTCCATCTTATACGGACCGGGTTATCATCTTAACATTACTTGGCCATGTGGTTTTGCTATCCCTGTTTCGGCTACCTCCATTGTTTATTATAGCTCTACTGCAAAATGATGTCTGCCATTCAAACGTATAAATACATTTCATGATTGTTTACACAGCTTTTTTTTTTTACTGAACAGCAAAACTATGCTGACCTAAGTAGAAATGAATTACCTTTTATTCATTTTTTTTAAATGTGCTTTCTGCAAGAACCTTGACTTTTGGCGTACGTACTTTGCCTTTTAAAAGGTGATTATTTACTTATCTTTACAAACATTTATTTACTGGGGTATTTGCTCAATAATTACGAGTATTAATGCAACAGATTTCGAAAGGTCGATTTGACTGTATGTTAATTTTCATTAGCCAGCATACAAGCATACACACACACACACACACACACACACATATATATATATATATATATATATATATATATATATATATATATATATATATATATATATATATATATATATATATATTATCATAAAGAAATTGTTATAGAATCTGACTGAATAATCATTATTGTGTTTAAAAGAATACTTTTTTTAAAATTCTATTTTAAATGATCCCCTGTTATCACACGTATAATGTAAAGCCTATTCACGTCTACAGCGTGAATAGGATTTTTTTTTTAAATCAGAGAAAATGGGACTGCAGTTAGAATCGAACGAGCAACCGATTAACGTAGCGTTTTTCTTATCATTGACCGAAACAGTAGAGCGGAAGGCAAGGTCAAAATAACTGCTTCATCCCAATGTTCTCGAATTCGGATTTGGTTTAATTAATTCTTCTATTCTGTGTGTACGTGTGTGAGTGTGTGTGTGTGTGTGCATTTCACTATGGATGTATGTGTGTCTATCATTATATGGACACACCAATATAAGACATTGCAAAGAATGGCGCAATCACGCTCGTCATGGAGGGAGAGGGGAAAGGCATTAGTCCAGCAGTGGACTTATAATCACATGATATATATATATATATATATATATATATATATATATATATATATATATAGTCATAGTCTAGAAAGCTTTGCAGCTCTAAACACTATACATTAAAAAACTGTTTTAAAAAAACATTTGGTGTCACTTGAGTCACACATTTAATCTGTGAATGCAATTCATGTAATTTTTCTCCAGTGTTTTTTTTCGATGTTGTTTCGCATATATTTTGTTATTGTGGTACAATGTATGTATTTTCTTTTGTTGGGGTCATCGGTTCTTTGACATGAACTGTGTCTGAGATTTTGAAAACAGCTATATTAACATGACACCCCAGCAGTATTGATCAAATACCATCTCCCTTTTCTATTACATTGTTCATGTCATACATGTAGTTGGTCATTATATGTATGAATATATATAAATATTACTGATATTTTGACGTCGTAGATGTCAACGTATAGAGTTTTTTTTTTCTCTTGGTACATCCGTTGTATTTGGGTAGTCGCCCTTAGAGCAAATCACAAAATCACAAATCCAAAGCAAGTGATTTGGCTTGGCCTTTTCAAAACGCTGACCCAACGAGAACCACTGGTATATTTTAATCGTACGAATCATAAGGAATGCTTCACTATGCATACCCTAGAATTCTACAAGAATCTCTACACTTGCAAACAAGGGGTACAGAAGAATGAACTATATATACGAGTCATGAGCAACCAGTTCGGAAAGTTCCCAGAAATAACACCGCAGGAAGTGACGCAGGAAGTGATGCAGGAAGTCATTAATCAGGGAAAGAAAACATACTTGGACCAGATAACATCTACCTACACGAGAAAAAATACTGAAAAGTCGTCAATCCATCTATTTGATTCATGCCTCAAACAGAATAAAGTCCCAGAAGATTGGAACACTCCAATAATAATGCTGTTGTATAGAAGAAGGAACCCAGGAGATCTAAATCGCAGCAAAGGTTAATAACTGCAAAACCTACTCAATTTCATTTACAAATATTTCATGAATGATCACAAACTGAATCATCGAAACGTTAAATCAAAATCAACTGGGGATCAGACAAGCTTTAGAAGAAGCTACTCAACCAATGACCATCCCTTTACGGTAAATGACCAAGAAAGAAAGTTGAAGAATATGAAATTTCACCTGCAGTAGCATTTACTGACTCCAAAAGAGTCCTCGAACCCCCAAGATCATTGATACTATCATACAACGAGGTGTGGACCCTATAGCAGTCTTACAACATATCTACCAACGCAACAGGCTACATAAAAACAGTGAGTGGTAACACCCAAATTCTTCACAGCCTTGCATCAAGATGATCTTCCAAAACCTAGACTAGTCAACTGAAGGAATCAGCATAGACGACGAATATCTAAATCACCTCAGATTCGCTGACGACATTGTCCTTTTTCGCTGAGAACCTTAATGATCTCTAACTAGTGCTAGAAGAACTGAATGAAAGGAAGTTGGTCTTCTCATGAACTTCAATAAAATAAATGGTATTGATAGCTAAATGTTGAGGACAAAGAAACAAGAGTTAACGAAAATAGACCACTACATCTACATCTACCTAGAACAACAAATCCCCAGGTTATTTTCAAAAGAAGTAGAAATCAGGTAAAAAATCGATCTAGGTTTAAAGGCTTCGGTAGATTAAGAACTAGAAAATATCATTAGTTCTAATAAAGAAGGATGTACAACAAGTTCTGAACTATACTTCTCTGTTGTCAGTCAAGTTGTGACAAAATCTTGCGTTGCTCTTTGGCATGAATATCCACCCCAATTACATATGTAGAGAATAGCGTTATAGGAGTTGATACTTACTTTTACCAAACTGGTGTGACCGACGGTTCTTGGCCATCCATGACCGGAAATCCATATCAATATCAAACGCAAACTTTGTTCCAGGGGATCCATTTTCAAGGCAGCATCTCCCTATAGCACTAAAACCTGTCTACGCACCTGTGGAATTGGTCAGTTTCTGGGAACGCTCACATGCAAAAGTATGTTGGATCGCACATTAAAAACATGGTCACATTTTGCTCTCGTAGAGAAGCAAAACAGATGTCCACAGAGGCTTCTGCAAATGCCATCCGACAAATTGTTCCTAAAGTATACAATATATAGTTAGCTGAATGATTAAGAGAAACTCGTGAGATTTCATTTTTCGTAACTAAGCATTCTCTTGATTTCATTAAGTCACCTTTCAAGGACAAGACACCATGGCAGTCAAACTTCACTTCACCAGTCATTGAGAACGTCCTTTCGCAGACCCACCGGACAGAGGTTCGTAAAAATAATTGCATCCATTATCTTTATCTTTTCTCCTCATTAGAATGTGAAGCTAGAAAAATAAATGTGTTTAAACTGTCTTCAAGATCCAGCCCAGATGATATTTTATTATCTAGTTGCATGAAAATAGCAACTTCGTTTAGTCAATGACTTGTACGAGATTACTACTTCATACAGTAGCATATTCCGAAAATGGAGCCTTCATTGGTGCCTCTTACATCATTTTAATCCACACACTTGCTATACCTGGACTATTTCTACCTATACATACATCCAAGTTTCATTAAAGTTAATGTCATTACTTGTTCCGATTCTCGTGTGATAGGGAATATATTATATTATCATGTTTTCTCGTTGCGAGCTGTTATATCGACTCCCTAAACGCCTATGGTTGAGTTGGAACCTCTCGTGCGCTGTTGGCAATAGTATTATATCCATATGTTATATACGCGTCGTCGGCAATAAGTTTTGAGAGTTGTTTTACCTTTGGGTGGTATAAGTTAATTCAGTGTAGCCAAATTATGTTTATATGCTTGGTTGTTTTCCGATTAGGCCAGAAGTGCTTTTTAAAGTTTGGTCTTCGATGATTAGCCTACAGATAAAGCCAGCGGAATCATGAAGTTATTTAATGTGTTTACTATACTGGAACAAAAAAGAGTCAAAACAAGAGAATGTTGAAACCCCCGTCGACTTTACAGTTTTTGAGGGAGGTTTTGTTTTTGTTTTTTAATAAGCGTACCTTGGTTTATCTTCAATGTTTTAATTTATTCTGTAGGGGCAAGCTGCTTTAAAGAAATCTGACGTGATCGCGAAAGCAAAACCTACCATCCACCCGGGAACTCTCTACCAAGATGAATACATTGAAAAGGTTTTCAACTTTCGTGTATACATACATATATATTCCAAACGTACAACATATCAAATTGTTGTGTTGGGGACATTTTTGACGTCTATAATTTGGAAGGAGGAGAAAGCCATTAAGATTAAGCTCACTCATTTATAAATACACACGTATACATACGACCTACAACGATAAATCTCGAGGAATTTGATAAAAAAATAGTCGTCCCTACATCAAGTTTTCACCAGTTCATTGAACTTGACCTCTTGAGTATGTATGAAGAGGTCTCACAAGGGTCATGACATAATTCTATTATACAATATCTGATTTGTGCACTCTGTTCAAATTCCCAAACCTCCAGGTAGCAGTTCGCATATATATATATATATATATATATATATATATATATATATATATATATATATATATATGAAAGAGAGAGAAAGAGTCTCTTAAGTTTTACAGCTTTAAACACCAACTATAGAATATCATTTTTTATAACCATTTTTGTATCATTTCAGTCAATAATTTTTAAATATATGTTGATGCAACTTACGTAAGATTTCAAAAGGTTTTTATGTTTTACGAAGAATTGCACATTATAGCGCTATATGTGAGTTATTTTTATTATGATCATTGGCTGTTAACCATATAACTCGAGGATTTAAAAACGAAACAGTTATCTAATGTGGCTCCACGACAATATAGATCAAGCTCTACCTTGAGCTTTGATTTCTGTATTTCACCTGCTAAATTGTTTTTAGGACGGTTTAATGATGCATGTAGGTTATTATTTTATATAGGGCCTTATAGTAATTAATTGTACATAGATATTGTTTTATACTACGCTGCACGTTGAGAGGTGTCCTTGCCTCTTCATAAGAGGATCGGTCCGTCGGTCTGTCGGTCCCAATATTATTTCTCAGCTGTTTTGTCAGATTTACTTGAAATTTGATAGAGGGGTGTCCGTTGATAAATTACTTTTTCCCAAGGAAAATCTTCCATTCAGGGTCACGTGTTCAGTCAATAATGACGTTTAAACTTGGTAGAAACATGTCTCTTGATAAGATGCTCCTTACTTGAAAAGATCTTCCATTCGAGGCCATGTGATTTGACAATAATCACCTTTAAACTTTGTTTTAAAATCGATTTTCTTAGCTCATTTGAATCGGGTTTACTTGAACCTTGACAGACGTGTCTTTTTGATAAGATGCTTCTTACGTAGAAAGAATCTTGTTCTCAAGTGTCAAGTGATTTACAAATAATGGCGTTTAAAATCTATGTTTTAAAATCAATTTACTCAACTGCTTTGAGTCAGACTTAATTGAGAATTGATGGGGAAGGCATTCCTTGATAACTTTCTTTTTACCTGAAATTATATTATACTCAGAGGTACGAAATCTAGCAGTAATGGCGTTTGAACTTTATAGTGGACGCCACACTGAACGTTCGGTTCTTTTTGCTAAATTAAAGGCCATACTCACATAGATTACCCCAAAATACTTATAAATGTGACGGTGAGGGATCAGTAATTATAACTACAGATGTGACTCATTGTGCTCTTTCAGTTGCATGTGAATATTGAATCCATTATTTCTTATTTAATCTCAGACTACATGCAAACCAACGTCTGGTAACATCGATACGAATATCAATGAATCAGATTCAAGTCGATTTTCTGTCAATATATTCGACCGAAAAATCTAACACAGATATATCGATATCAATAACCCCAGACTGAATTATCCACCATTTACACTATCACAATTTCATCAATATTTAAAATTTCTTCCAACTATTCTATTCCAAATAGCATTCCAATAGTTCATCATTATCATAATCATCGTCAGTTTTTTAACGACTGTCGATGGACATAGACCTTCCACAGGATTCACCACATTTCTCTATCATGGGCGTAGCAGAGTCAGTATTTTCGGAATTCCCATGGTTGCTGTATTCAAATATACTCACCCGCCAATGTTGTTGTCTTCAAATATACTCACCCGTCAATGAACTACATACATTTGTTACTTTTTCAGTCAGCGAACAACCAGACAATTGGAATACGGGTAACTGCCCCCAGCCCAAGTTTTAATCAATTCAATGATCTTTCACATTAACAAGGACCAAATCCGACTTTTTTGGTTTCCTAAACCCATAAAAATACGAGTAGATGTCGTCGAAGACCACATTACTCATTTTTTAAAATCATAATGCACTTCTCATTTCTTATATTTCACTCTACCGCCGTTAATATAATATTGTATTTCCAGTATTACTTCATTATAGTCAATCTGAGAAGTCGAGAAAGGGCCAAGATGCCTAGTCATGACTTGATCAAACTGCCTAAAAATCTTACAAAGTTTGTCGTATTGATTTACTTATCCCTGTTGAAATAATTTAAGGTCGAAAAATTTAAGTGTGGTACGTACTATGCTTAAATATTCTGATAATATGGTTCCATGAAAAATATAAGATGGAATACTGCTTGTTCTACAAGGCATATGCATAATATGAAATGAAAATAAATATCGTTTGTCAAACACTTTAAAGACGAATACGCTATTTCTAAATTCAATATCCAAAAGTAGGTACGTTCCTCCTGTTCATACATGCACACTCTGACACACTCACTAACATACATTCTAAATTAATAATCCTGAAAGACCAGAGGCCATTAAGAATTGTATCGATCTCAATATCTATCTATCTATCTATCTATCTATCGATCGATCGATCTATCTAGAGAGATAGATAGATAGATAGATAGATAGATAGATAGATAGATAGATAGATAGATAGATAGATATTTTAATATCGGATTACAAGAGATGGTAAAATACTGATTATGGAAAATAAATGGACTAAATACTCCAAAAACCACGACTGTTATGACGAAGTACTGAGATTAAACTATCGAACCATACCCTTACATTCGCCATTTTGTGCTTTTTCCATGTTTGTAAATGTATGCTCACATTGTTTTCATATAATGTCGTAATATATCATCATATTGTCTGTTGAGGGTATCCTAAAAATATTTTTCACTGTAAACCAGTTCAATATTAGCAATAGTCTTATGGACCAACCGACGTAGTGGGGTGATAATCATAACAGGGATATAGGTGATAAGTCAACTATGTCAAGAGGCTAATAGACCCAATGTCTCTTCTGTAAGGCTTTATCTAACGAATTGAATATTAAGGTCCTAGTAAATGTTCTTCTGTATACTTCACAAAAAGATAAATGAAAAGAATACTGATATTGTACTTGCAGCCCCATGGAGTCATTTTATTTATTGCGGCAACAGAAGTAAAATGATACGTGATAATTTTTTTCAAATGAGTGGCTATTTCATTTTTTTCTAACCCTAAGCTTCAACTCTGCTAAGGTTATCATATCAGAATACGTACTAGACTTAAGGAAGATTACAAAAATCATCACTAAACTTTGCCAGGTGGTACCAATAATTTTTTTTTTTCTTATTTTGGCTTATTGACTATTGTACGCAACTTGCAGCTTCATGCCGTAGGTGGGCGTAGTAAATATCGTAAAAGCATAAATATGATCCGACAAACTATTACAAGAAGAGCAAAACGAAATAAGATTGTTTCAGACATCTCTTGAGATCACATGCGTTTGATTTTTTCTTTGCTTATCCAAATATCCTCTTTTTAAATAATGATAACGCATCATCACGTATTTCACCGTTAAAGTTATATCTTTCCTGTTATTATTTTCAACTAGTTTTCTCTTTCAGCTCATTTTGTTACTTTTTATCTTGTAGTAGTAGTAGTGGTGGTGGTGGTGATAGTAGTGGTGGTGGTACTGGTGGTGTTAAGTTGTCTAGCATGTTTCGATCTTACATTTTGATAATTTACTTTTTACTATCCTTCGTGTCGTTTTCTATTGTTACTTGTTAACACCTCGTAGACCTTATAGACTTCAGCTGTTTGAATTCCTTTCATTGGGTATTGCCATTTTTTATTTTTGATCCACTTTTTTCCATTCCTGTTATTTCAATAGTTAGGTTAAGGCCAGTTCAATGTTGGTTGCTATGTGGGTGCACGTGTGTAAACGAAATACGGTGGAAACAGCAAACCGACCCTTACAGAAAAAGAACAAATCTGTGCTGACTTATGGAGAATAAACAGATTTGTTTTTAAAACAAAATTCTATAAAATACTTAAAATTACCTCTTGGCGAGAAGTCTGTTTTCACAAAGTCGTCGTTGGAGACAAGACAGAGTCAAAAATTCAATCAAAACTTACTTGAAAAGTTTTCAACGTGAAAAATATCAATTTCAGTCGAATGATATTTTTTTGGCAATTACTGTTTTCTTTTGCCTTCTTCTTTCACGCTGTAGTGACTGGCTTCAACAATCGGCGATTTCCAGTTGTGTTGGGAGACAGAATACACAACGTCTGTCCTGCTTGGTGCCCAGAATGCTATTGAATTTTCTTGCAGCACGAAGGGTATATTTCTTGCTTGCCGTTTTAAAAAATCCCTCTTTTTTACACGTTCTCCAATCTTCCGTATATGTCTGCGAGACGGTTATTACTTTCAACAGGACTATTGTTAGTAGTCTTTCAAATTTTCCCTCTCAAAAGTCTGTCTGATTTTTTTTATATTTAAATCTTTCCTCCCGGGAATTTCCTTTATTCATTTATATTTATCCATTTCTGAGGCTGTCATTTTCAAAAAAAAGTCTATTTGATAACGGTTTCTTTTACTTTGCTTGAACACGAAAAAATCCTAGTAAACAATTATCTTAATAAAAACAGCAAACGTTATTTAGAATGCGCTCCGAAAGAAAAGCCGACCATTTTTCGTAAAGAAATAGATAAAAGGGAAAATATCATACATAAAACCCAAGACCCCACCCCTTACATTACACCATCATTTCGAATTTCAGGGGTGGATACCCAACACGTACATATGAATTAAATCTTATATTTTGTTCATTTTTCTGAAAGACGTTTACTTGAATAAACAACGTAAGAGGATTATAAAAACGCTCTTTTCATTTTTGTATCTAGAATATAAATTGATAGAAACGTCAGTTCTCTGTTCATCTAACTCAGAGGCATTTTGAATCTTAATTGGCCCATTTCTTTTTTTGATTTCATATCCCGATTCAGAAATGTTTATTCAAAAATCGTCCACATTCAAGCTAGGGTGCTTGAAAGCATTTAGCTCTGTGTCAGCTCTCTCTCCTTCCTTATTTCTATTTATTTATTCATTTATTCATTTACTTTTGTAAAAGATGAATACAGTTCAGACATTACCAAAAATTAACAACAACTTGCTCCAAAAACATTAAACAAAATGTTTTAGATGTATCGTAAAAGTTTTAATTTTCAAATCCGTAACGTTAGTAATAGACACAGCCATCTATTTATTGACCCAACCTGAGTTATCACACGTAAGAAATGCCTTGAGAATGCAATCTATATGATTATATAGGGATCGCTGACAGTTGAAATTGTATTAGATTTAGATAATGTATTAAGCAGATGAGTAATCTGCCTTTGGCTAATTCCTTCTGGTTATTTTGCCCCTACTGGGACTGCCAGACGGCTACTGTTGGTGCTGGTAGAAATCCAGTATGAAATCATAGAGGTGCAAAAATTAATCCCCTTTGTTCCGGCACTACTTCGAGGTAAGGTCTGACCTCTCTCTCCCCTTCTTTTCTCTTTTTTCAATTCTTCAATCTATTCAAGGACAAAAAAAAGCTCTGTTTATAGCATGCCCAATTCTATCCAAGCACACATCATCGTAGATAAATACGATTGTTTCGATTTTACCTCTTTAGAATTACATCTTTGATGAAATTTTTTTTAAAGTATATTAAAAAGAATTATTTACGGTAAGGATCCTTAAGTTTCGTTTTCTAGATTTCAATGAGAACAGAAATGAGAACTGAAACTTTTGTACCGGCAATTCATCACTTGGTATTCCCATTATGTTCTTTTACTATAAAGGTTACTTCTTTTTTTTTTAACCAAATCCTGATTTATAATTGTTGTAAAGGCCATAATTTTTTCCTTCGTTAATTTTACTTTAGAAAAACTGCAGTGTGGTCTTAGATTTAAAAAGAACGAGATGATTCTTGGGGTATATACTGCCACGGTTTTGAGAAGTTGTAGACGGCCAAGTTATTGGTCATTCTACAATTACACATATGATGTAAAACAAAAACAAAAAAAAAACAATCCTAGCGTGAGAAAAAAAGGATTGTAAGCGGCAAAGATTTGATCCCAGATTTACTGATAGGAAAACACTTTTTTTATGCATAATATTCCATACATTATTTTTTATAGGATATCCCGTTACAGAGTCGAATTTGGCTACCAAAAGAACATCTGATCTTTAAAGGATCCATGATGACTTCAAGCGTCTATGATGATGAATTCCAAAAGAAGAATATAGAACGCCAGGGATATTGCAAACGTGTACAGACTCTGTTTAAAGACCTTGACACCTCGTCCAAGGGTAAAATAAAATCAACTTACATGGTGAGAATTCGTTGCAATCTAATTCAAAGTGTGAAAAACGTGAAAAAATATATGTATATAAATGTCAACAAAGGTGTTTGCTGAAGTCCCCAGATTAAGAATTGTTACCATTCTATGAACTATTTGAAATGCAATCTCACACCAGTTGCCTGTTGGTAACCGCTGGAATTTGAGTGACAGCAAGTCTCCTCAAGTCTCCAGCCCTCCTCTCCTAGTACTCATAGGTCGCAGTAATACTGCAGTTTACAGTTTCTCACCGGTTGCCCAGTGGTCATTGCTGAAGGTTGAGTGACGATAAATCTCCTCAGGTCATCAGCCAACGTCTCTTCTCTCTTTGCGCTTATCATGCCAGTGCTGTGGTTTACGTTTCCACTATCATTTTCCTTCCTCTGTTAGTCCACTGCTAACAATTAGTGTTGCAGTCTTGATATTTCTAGCACTTTCCTCAGTATCCGTGCAGTTCCTAGCAGTGCTGTGGTCGGTACAGTGTCATTCCTTCCTTTTATCCCGATCTCCCTTTATTATTATTATTGTTATTATTATTATTATTATTACTATTATTATTATTATTATCATTATTATCATTTTTTTTTTTTTTTTTTTTTTTTTTACACCGGTTACATTGTGGTCATCGCTGGAGACCGAGTGACAGGAAGACTCTTAAACTCTCCCCTTTTAGCACTCTCACAGTACACAGCACTGCTGTTGATTACAGTTTAACACCAATCACTCGGTGGTTATTGCCGAAGGTTTAGTGATAGTATGTCCCCTCAGGTCTCCAGACCTCGTCTCATATCTTCCATTGCTGGGGGTTGTAGGTCTCATATTTCCAATACTCTTAGTATTCATGCAGTACCTAGTAGTGCTGTGATTTGTATAGTCTCCTTCCTTCCTCTAATCCCCAGTCCATTTAATCTCATTTTCAGTGTCTTTGATATGGTTCCGAGGGCACCTATATATTACTGGAACTACCTTGACTTTAATGTTCCATACCTCCTTCAGTTCTTTCGCCAAGTCCTGGTTCTTCCCTTACTTTCCATTCCCTTTCCTATTTACTCTGTGATCTGTAGGAACAGCCACGTCTATTATTTGGCAGGTTCTCTTTTTCTTGTCAACGATTACTGGGTCTGGCTAGGATGTGATGGTCAGTTTGAATGTCAAGTGTTAGAGTAATTTACGGTTTCCATTCTCAAGGGCTGCCTCCGGTTTGTGCTGGAACCACTTTTCCGATTGGCTGAATTCCATTCGTTTGATTATTATTATTATCATTATTATTATCATTGTTATTATTATTAGTAGTAGTAGTAGTAGTAGTACTAGTAGTAGTAGTAGTAGTAGTAGTTCTTACCAAGAAAAAGGCATAGTGGAGGCAGTACAAATACAGTGCTGCTATGATAGTTGTGGAAGGTAGGAGAGGGGGTCTTGGGACCTGAGGAATCTACTGTCACTGCCTCTAGCGATAATTACCCAGCAACTGGTATGAAACTGTAATTCACAGCCCTGCTGTGAACTGCAACAGTGCTAAGAAAAGGGTGGGAGACTTGAAGAGACTTACTATCTCCGGCGGTGATCGCCATGCAACTGGTGTGGAAATGCAAATAATAGTAATGATACAACTATGTACTGTGTATAGAATCTCTATCGTATTGACTCTCTCTTTTTTTTTAAAAAATAAGGTCAAACTGCCGGTGCTAACTAAGTCGTAACATAGTTGTCTCCCCTTCAAGCTGAAACTTAGTGTGCCATGAATACTACGAGGCATCAAAAGAAAACATAATGATAACATGAGGGAAAATATAGGTGGTTTCATAATGAGGTAAGAAAACATGTCGGAAAAGAGATTTAGACGGTTCGATGAGTGTTAAGGTTAGGTAGTTTGATAATATGATAGGAAATCAGATAGTTGATAGAAGAACAGTTTAGATAATTCAATTAGTGGATGAGAACACACAAAAGATACTTTTGTTGTTTATTGAAGGAGTAGAACAATTTTTTGTAGAAGAAATCACATGATAAAACATGGTTAGGTAATGAAAACCGAGAGCTTCTCATTCAAACAATATGCAAGATAAAGCACTCATAGTTTTCTTGATATGACAGAAAAGAAAGTTGGGCAGTTTAATTAGGGGGACAAATAGAGAAAACGGAAGACTGGATCTGGTAGTTTCAGTAGGGGATAGAAATAGAGAAAGCAAAAGATAGTTTGTTTGTTTGATACAAAGATAGGGCGAGAGATGATGGAAAATGGTTAGGTAGTTTGATAAGAGGGTAGGAAATTGGATATTTTAATGAAGAAGGGTGACGGAAAAAAGTTAGATGAACTAATCAAAGAATAAGAACACATAGAAAATCAGAAAATAAAGAACAAAGTTAAGTGATTTACGGAGGAAGTAGGAAGATTTTTGAAGAAAAAAAATTTCATATTTGTGTAGGACTTAGATGATAAAGCATGAATGGGCAACGAAGATAGGAAAGGATAGAGTGATTATGAAAACATACAGAGAAAGGCGGATTAGAGCGGGAACATCAGATAATGGATTATATTAATTGTCAACACCCGTGGAGTTTACATGGATCCAGCGATTGCATAATACATTAGTAAAAGACTCATACAATCAAAATTGCCGATGATATTAAGTAATTGTCTTATGAACTTCTATATATTTCAGGACGATTTCCCGACTTATTCTCCGAAAAGAACTTTTTGTAAGTTGAGAGTATATATTTATATTGGTGCACACACACACACACACACACACACACACACACACACACATGCAATTATATATATATAAAGATAGATAATGAAAGAATGAATATTAACCATGATAATGAAATAATTGATTTTCAATATTGAGTGCCTAGACAAAAAATGGAATAATGATGAAGAATACGTATCTGTTGCGTCAAATACATGCTTATTTTTTCCGTAGGTTATATATATATAATGAAATGAAGGATTCACTACTCAAACACGTTTATGTTTCTGTCCCGTTTGGGTTTCTTTAGGTCAATCCTGCGATTCACCCGAAGAATAGTTTGTACGCCTTGCTATATTTATAATTTTACAAAGTTCTGAGGGGTCTTTTGTTTTAGCAAACGGTATTGTATGGTCAAGTAATTTTCTGCTTAATAATTTGATACTAATAATGCTTCAGTAGTCTTTCAAGGGCTATAGGATAAACTGATCCCTGTGTACATTCAACTTCGAGTCCAAACTTTGTATTCAGTAAATTACATACCTCTCTCGAAATGTTGATATTTTCAGTTTCTCCTCTAGACATAAATTACACATGAGGAAAAGTTTTCTACCTGCATCAGCTTTTTTATTACCTCCCATTTCACAAAAGGGTTTTCCTCTATTTTTGTGTATCCAGTAATAACCTGATAGAGATGTATCGTTTTACTCATTTGCGTACGTGAAAGAGGCTGTGAGGTTTGCTAAATTCAACTTAAAGCTGGTTTTGAGATTTGGTATCTTTTTGATTCTATAGTGCGTGTATCCATGCTCCGTATGCTATTTCAGATGTAAGGCTTTTTTTTTTTTTTTTTGTCGAACGCATTTTTCAAAATCACAGCAATGGCATTAATAAGGGTGTCTTTGCGTCATTATGATTTTTGAAAGTTTTTTTCGTGTTGTTCGTAGAGCTATATCCTAATTTGATAGTGTTGAGATGTTGTATAACCTGTTACTATGTGGGAATGTTTTTTGGCTAATTCCAAAAAGATTTTACCAACGTTGGTTACAACTTGCTTATTAAATGGAGGAATAGACCAGATAATGTTTCACTTTTTGCAACTGTTATTTTGGCTGTTATTTTTTTGATTGTGGTTAAGTTCCTTGCTATAATCTAGTTTTTTTCCTTTCAAATCCACTCTTTTCAAGTGTTTTCTTGTATATGAGGCTGTTTCATTTGATGAATTGTGTTTATGTAGTATTCACTGAATACGGAATTTGTTTCAGAATAGATGGTGGATGATTTGATTTTGTGTTTATATATATATATATATATATATATATCAGATTGCTGTCATATTCGATGTATGGTTCAAAGGTTTTTGAATTAAGATTGGAAATTATATCCTATATAAACGCTGGCCTCTACTTGATTTCTTTTGTAATTAGTTTCTTAATTTTGTCACATTTGCGGGCGTTGCAATTTTTCAGTTCAAGAAGACCGTCGTCTAGATATATACCGGTAAAAGTTACTTCTAAGAAGTTAGTAGTTAGTGTGTATAGAATGTAAAATCCAACTGAGTCTGAAACCTGGGCAGAGTCGTGTGCACCGATCGCAACCTCGAGTTACTGATTCTCTTAATCCTCTTTTCTTCGTTATTGAATAATATAGTTTTTTTTTCAGTGGTATTTTATCATATCAGTATCTAACTTTTCAATGTTAACATATGTCTTATCATTGTTATTGCGTTATTAAGGGTTATGAGAAGTGAGTTCGGTTGAGGCATTGTTTCTCGAGCCAAGAATCTTTAAGCACCACCTGGGTACATAAAAAAAATATTAATCAACGAAAAAGCTACAGCACCAAACTTTTGTTAGATCATCTCCAGATACATAAGAATCGATGGTGAAATATGAAAGTGTGGAATAACAGTCGACATGATTGTATGAGGACATGAAAATAGCCAATTTTGAGGACAGTTAGAAATTGATCACTTTTGAAACAATCATTCTGACACTCCTATAATAATAGTAAATATGGTTACTGCGCTCACATGATCTAATATGTTATATATGACAGGAAAGAAAACTATGAGTGCTTTACATTACATATTGTTTAAATGAGAAGCTCTCAAAGTGGGCATTGTATTTTTACGGTTGGGTTATTGGGATATTGGGGCATTTTCAGGTCCATGTGGAAGGAAGAATACAAGATACATTTGATCTGATATCACTTTTTGAATAAATAGAATTAAAAAGTTTAGCCTAAGTCACAAAGTTTCAAAGCTATACTTGCCATATCATAAGAGGAATACGTGTTGGAGCTTACCAAACGTGCTGTTCTGTCCAAAAGGAATGAAATTGAGTGAAGTTTCAACGATTTTTAATTTCAAAACTATATGAGATACTGACCTAATATTTTGGACTTAGATAGAGGAGCAATTATGATTTTTCAGCGGAATCTGAGAGGGTGAAGTTGGGAAGGTTCCTAAAATCGGGTGATTTCATTATTCATTAGGATTCCAAGGCTGAAGTATGGTCCAGTCAGTCATAAAAGTGGGAAGAAGCGAAAATCGAAGAAGCAGCTGATGTTGCTAGACGAACAGATCGATTGATACGATGACAAAAATCGTAAATTACTTTGACAAACAAATTGCGGATGAATAAAGAAAAAAAAAGCATATAATAGGCTACGATTTCAAAATATTCAATAATTTCGTACTTGATTCATTTATTCAATATTTAATATTTATCAGTGTGTTTATTCAAATAAATTACAACCTCAAATACAGAACCAAAACACTAATATCAATCAATTATATAATTTGTCCTCCTAGCAGTGCAAATTTGAAAATGCATGAAGTACAAATATTGGAATTCAAGCTCTGAACCTAACATGGATGCTGCTTTTTTACAAGTTCTATGATATATATATATATATATATATATATATATATATATATATATATATATATATATATATATATATATATATATATATATATATATCAAAATAGCTCTATCTCAATTGTGCATCAAAAAACAAAATCTAATACATATGTATATATTGAGACTTTACTGAAACTGTTTATATCATCTGTAATTTGGCTTGGTTTGTATTTGTAATAAAATGAAATCAATAGGCATATCCAATTTGATTCAATACTCTTTTATGAAAATTGTAGGACACCGTATCGAACTGTATAGTCTCGAGAATGTTACAAACACAACTACTAAAGAGGCTAGTTATAGCCAAAATTATCTCGTATGCTGCTGCTTTACTCTGGGGTGGAAAAGATTGAGCAAATAAAAAAAACTGTGCTGTCTGCTACAATCCATTGATTGATATGATTTATATGATCGAATTATTTGTTTGTACCAGTACTTGGGACACTGTCCAGAGATAAAATCTAAGAAATTCAAATTCATTTTATGTATTTGAATAAGAGTAATTTGACCATAGAGTATTTTTGCGGTACAGCTTTTTTTTTTCAATTAGGGACTGGAAGAAAGTCAGCGGGAATTTAATGGATAAAAAAATCTCTGATCTGAGATAAGCTCTAAAAAGCAACAGAAAAAAAGAACTTATGCCCGAGAAGGTGGATGATTATATTGAACACACAAGCACACGTGCATGCGCACACATGCACACACACACACACACTCACACACACACATATATACACTTCATCCCAGTCACACACAGCAATATGCGCTTCACCCGCTACATATTACGAATGTTATTGATAAATAGTATAAATGGATGATCATATCGATTAATTGAAAAATCTATAGTTATTTCAATTGTTTAATGCTTAACTTGGTGGTAACTTTTGAAGATTTGCCATCCTTACCGAAAGACAAGCAGCGCACTCAGAAAGCGGACCCACATAGCCGGATATTCGAAACTGAAACTACATATTCGGTAAGACTGTTTATAACTTGATATACGGGCATGTCCTACATGTATACACACACACACAATATATATATATATATGTATGTATATATATATATATATATATATATATATATATATATATATATATATGTTTTTACCAGATTATACCCGTCGAAAATGATGAGCTTATTTATGTATGGACCGGTTCGAAGGGGCCCAAAGCTAAATGTCATCCAAATCTATGCTCCAAATTCGCAATCAAGCGAAGAAGAAATAAACAACTTCTATGATGACTTGAACTCCCAACCACAAGATACCAAAAGATACTTCAATGTCATAAATTGGAGATTTCGACGCACAAGTAGGACAAGGAAACGAAAGCTGCGTTGGAGAATTCAGATACAAAAGATGAAACGAGAGAGGTGAAGATCTGGTAAATTTTGCAACGGCAAACAAATCCAAAATTATGAACACATTCTTCAAAAAGAAACCCCAATAGAAAATGGACTCTGAAGAGCCCCAACCATGAAACCAAAAACGAAATAGACCACATTTTAACAAACAAAATCCACCCCATCAAAGACATCCAAATCCTAAACCAAGTAAATGTTGGAAGCGACCATAGAATGGTAAGATGTAAGATACAAAAAAAAAACAAATAAATAACGCAGGAAAATGTTCCACACTAGACTGCAGCCACTAAACGTACCAAATGAACTCATCCCAGCCTTCAAGCTAAAACTGAAAAACAGATTTGATATCCTTACTGACGAAAACGACATCAACGTCAACCAACTATTTAACAAACTAACAACCTCTCTATTAGAAGCAGCCAATGAATTCAAACCAAGAAACTCAGCGACCATTAGCAAAATTTCAGATAAAACCAGGAAACTAATCAAAAAGCGCAGAAACCTCGAAGCACCAACGACCACAAGGGAGAAAATAGAAGAAATCGAACTGAACAAAACAATAAAGAAGAAACTAAGAGAAAACAAAAGAAGGTATACGGCAGCCATCATCGAGACCAACCTCGAAAAACGTTGAGGATTTAAAGCAATAAACAAAGCTCTCAGTACAGGAAAGAAACAGATAACTAACATTCTCGAAGCAAACGGAAGGATAAAAATAGAGAGAGACAGAATAGTTGAACGCGTTCAAGAATTTTACCAGGAACTGTACTCTTCAAAACACGGACAACACAACAACAACGACCAGAATACACAAGATGCCGACAATCAGTTCGAGGACTTCTCCGAGGTTACACCATAGGAAGTAAAGCAAGCCATCAAAGAAACGAAAAAAGGAAAAGTCCCAGGACCAGATAATATCACCATCGATCAACTCAAAAAAGACCGGAACATTGCTAATATAATGCTTTTACATAAAAAAGGTAACCCCAAGGACCTCAACAACTACGGGCCTATAAGCCTGCTCGATTGCATTTACAAACTTTTCACAAAAATCATCATCAATCGGATTATTAAAACACTGGATGAGAATCAACCACGAGAACAGGCTGGATTTAAAAGAAATTACTCGACCATTGACCATCTTCATTCAATGAATCAGCTGAAAGAGAAGGCGGCAGATTACAAAATACCACTTGCTGTAGCATTTATAGACTTCAAGAAGGCATTCGACTCTGCAGAAATTCCCATGGTCATGAAGGCCATCACCCTACAAGGTGTACACCCTGTATACGTTAAAGTACTGCAACACATATACGACCACAGCAACTCATTCATTAGGCTACATTAGGACTCTGAGCCGTTTCAGCTCCAAAAATGAGTAAGACAAGGTGATACCAGTTCACCTAAACTCTTCACAGCCTGCCTTGAGATGATCTTCCGGGACATGGACTGGGAGAATAGAAGAATCAAAATAGACGGCGAATACTTAAGCAACCATAGATTTGCAGACGACATCGTCCTTTTTGCAGAGAGCCAACACGACCTCCGACTAATGCTAGATGATCTAAACAAAGAAAGCAAAAAAGTTAGCCGACACATGAACTTCAGTAAAACGAAAATCATGTGCAATAATCATGTTGAGAATAAGAACACAACTGTCAACATAGAAAATGCAAAACTCGGCAAGGTAGACCACTACATTTACCTAGGACAACGAATCTCCTTGAGACACACAAAAGAGGAGGAAATCAAGCGAAGGGATGGCAAGCCTTCGGCAGAGCAAACTCAACTTTCAAGAACCAGATGATCCCAATAATCCTAAAAAGAAGAGTATTCAACCAATGCATTCTTCCGATAGTCACTTATGGAGCTGAAACATGGAACTTGACCAATAGACAGACCTGCAAACTGAGAAGTATGCAACGTGCACATGAGAGAATCATGCTCAACCTTATATGGAGAGATCACAAGACAGCACAGTATATAAGGAAGAAAACGGGAGTCTGTAACATCATAGAAACTATTAAAAAAACTCAAATGGCAGTGGGCAGGCCATGCTGCAAGAATGAAAGACAATTGATGGACATCACGTCTCACAACATGGATCCCCAGAGATCACATAAGAAACCAAGGCCGACAGAACACAAGTTGGAGAGATGAACTTGACAGATGCAGGAAATACTGGCTCTGCGACGCCCATGATAGAGAATTGTGGCGAATCCTGGAGAAGGTCTATGTCCAACGACGGACGTTAAGAGACTGATGATGATGATGAATTCAAATGACTTATTCTAAAGTTTTTTTCTTTACAGTCTCAACTTATCTCAAGCTGTAATAATTTGTGGTCAGACGTGAAGTAGTTAGAATTTTTATGGCGTGATTTTCATTTTTAAGTCATAATAGGAAGGCAATTCAATCATTAAGATCATCCCATTTGAGTGCACAGAAACAAATAAAACGAAAAAATACATATAAACTCATTATATAGTAATATGTATATATATATATATATATATATATATATATATATATATATATATATATTGTAATATATATATATATATATATATATATATATATATATATATATATATATATATATATATAAACAGATGATCATGTATATTTCATTTACAATGTGTTTGTTGCCCCATTCATGTTACGTAAGAACGGGAGAAAATGGACAGTAGGTTGACCTCTAGCAAGATAATACGTATGCTGTTAGTCGGTGTCAGAAAAATGTTTCAGTTAGTTATAACAGGCGTTTTTAAAGGTCCACTGAACTTGCTCGGGTGTTGTAAGTGACACGTACGTAGATCTATGAACTCAGATACGTGCAAGCTGTGTGCGTAAGGATCAACCCATGCATTTAGAGAGGAGGAGGGAGATGGAAACTGCTGTGCATTTAGAGTCAGTTACGGACTAAGTTTTCAGAGAGACGAAGAGATAAAGAAGTGAGTAGGGGTTGATATGGGATAGTTGAAGGTGTTCTGTCTTTTATCTCAGTTTGTGGCCGGTCTATCTCTAGCTTGGGGGGTGTCTTTCCTTCCTGTCCTTTTTATTTATCTATTTTTTTTTACCTTCCTGTTTCCAGATCTATCTATTTTAGGGCTTAGTTGAATACTCCAATCTAATCTATGTTCATTAAGAAATATTAAGGCCTTACTCTTGCTTACGATTTCGAAGATGTTGGATGGTATATATTGTAATGGTCAATACAAAACAAAACAACAAATCTGAATGGATGAACAGGGAGAAAAATACGTAAAGATACTCAATAGAGTTGATAGCAGCTCACAGCTTCAGTACGGTCGAGACGGGTCGATTCTCCTTGGTTTGATTTTCAACAATTGAATTATACCTTTTTTTTCTCATGAGTAGCATGAAGTTGCATCAGGCTACAAGAGTCAACAACTGAGACCTGTCTTTCAAGAGTTGCACTATCATTGAAAGAATCAAACATGGATTACTTTTTTCTTCATAAACGGACCGTATTTTTCTTTTTTTATGAGACAGCATCATCTCTCTACAGCTTAGTGCTATCAGGTGCAGCTTTTCCTATTGAAAATTTTTCATCATGTTCCCTGTAACCAGATCTTAAACACAACGAACTTTTTCCGAAGATTTCATCAATATCATACATGCACAGATATAAGACACGCATACATCGGCAAAACATTTGGGGACATGGCGGGCGGCTCTGTCAATGAAAGAATCGGGTGAAACGACCGCCATTATCTAACATAGTCGAAATGTTATCCAATATGGTCGAAATAAAAATAGACCTATGTTACGTAATAAATACCTGTGAAGCACAACTTCAGTAATAAGGAGTTCTATTGTGCATCGAGAATGTGTTCGCGTGCAAAGAGGTGAGCTGATATGTGAAAATTTGTGTTTGTGTTTTCTGTTCTGATTTCTCAAACAGGTAAAAGGAGAAAAGATAGGTTGAAGTGAGCAGACCTCTGGTAAGAAAATACGTTGTCCGTTGGTAGATGTCGGGGTATATGTTTCAATTAATAATGACAGGCGTGAACCTACATGTACGTATGTGTATGTGCGTTGTGAGTGACACACAGATGAACTGCTGTCGGTGCAAGTATGAAATGTGTTCACATCGGCAAAACTTTGGGGGATATGGTGGACTGTCCTTTCAAGAAAGGAGTTCGGCAAGTTGTTAAAATTCTCTCTATTTCAACCGGTGGTATCATTAGAATGGGCGGCTATTTGACCAAGGCCTTGTTTGTTTTTGTTTGTTTTCGTTTTTTAAACTGAAACGATGTCCAAATAGCTGCGATGGTCAAATCGACTGAAATAGATTGATAAGCATTTTCCCCTGGAAATTTTCACCTGAGTTCAAAGTAGCACATTATTTACATATACATATATCGTGACCCGACTTTCCCGCGCAAGTGTGCTCTGCGTCGACAACATGAACGCCGACTTCTCGGCACATGACTAATTGGCAAAAGGATAGCTCGATGTAACTTTACTCGCGCGAATCTCAGCACATAGTCCAACAAAAACAAACTACGGGATTAGAACAAGTTAAATAATATTAGTGAAATAATGTATTTCTGTCGTTCCATTTGATAATATATAATTTGCGGGAGTGAACTATATGGGTATGGGTACTAAACCCGAAAACTTACAAAACCACTCGAAAATAAACTCTCTCTCTCTCTCTCTCTCTATATATATATATATATATAGAGAGAGAGAGAGAGAGAGGGGGGAGAGAGAGAGCAAAAGCTGCAACAGAGTTTGCCATTTGGGAATCGAGCAATAAAGTCAAAGCAGTGGCTTCGGCTCAATCATAGTCTAATCCTTGGTGTATGCTCAATTCTCTTCCGAAACAAAGAGAGGCCAACAACGAAATTATATATATATATATATATATATATATATATATATATATATATATATATATTCGTGTGTGTGTGTGTATATATATATATATATATAGTACTTGTCATATGCATTTGCACAAATAAGCATTTGCCTTCTAATTACTTTATTGTAACATAACAAGGCATACATTTAGTCATGCATTGTGAATCTGAATGCTGAATTTATGGAAAATTATTTTTTTAAAGAATTACATTAATAACCGAAGGGGAAAACTGGAGGGATTTTTTACTGTGATCTAAAATTGTGTTCAGAATCGACAAAGGAAATTGAAAACACGAACTAACATTGCTATTTGGAAGATTTGTTAATTTGCACCCCATCCCTTAATTTTCCCTGCTATAAAAGTCAATTGAAAAACAGATTTTTCACTTGTTCAAATACTTATGAGAAGTACCGTGTAGGTAGTACTACCCATAAGTATTAAAACAAACAAACTCTGTTTTTATTCATTTTGTTTGATAGTCTCACAAAAAATAGCATATCAAAATTGGCGTGGCAGAAAGGTGCTTCTCTTATCTAACTTCAACTCATCCAGTTGCATTTACTGACCCAACCATTCTTGATTGTTCCTTTTACCACAACATCGCATCTATTTGAAAACATTTCCATTAATATTCGGACCATCCTCATCTTTGTTGTTTTTCATAGAACGTTTCGGCCGTTGCACTCTACGGCCTTTGTCAGGTATCATTTGGGAGATTTTCAAAAATTCCGAGATATTTGAAAACATATTTCTTTTCACGATCACAAAAAAATATCTACGAAAATTCCAAGTAATCATGTATTTAAGCGTTATATTTTTGCAAGAAACACTCAGTATTCTTTCCGCATCATTTTTCGTCACGTTTTACTTATTATTGTAAGTCCAAAGAGTCGACTTTATTATCATAATTAGTTAGACAGGGGAAAGGCTGGAGGAAGAAGTGATTCTCTTGACGTCGTGTCGAGTCAACTTGTATTTTACTTCTCCTATCTTTTTTTTTAATTTTTTTTTTCATCTCTACTTTTCTTGGTTCTTCTCTACTCTTCCCAACCCTAGCCGTCTACAGTAGTTTCGTGGGTAGTGTCTATTGTTGAGAGACGAGGATTTGGGATCCTCGTGGGTGATGTGTAGTGCACTGGCCCTGTAGCAGTGGGAGGAAAGGAAGCTGTACGAAGAGAAGGGAATGGAATGCGCGCCAAGTATGAAGTTGGACGCGCATTGAAATAAAGAGAAATGAACACGAACAAGAATTATGGCCAGACAAGAGACGTACGTTTAATACAAGAATAAAGATGAGGTACATGCACGGATAACGTTAATACGATCGATCGTGAGAAGTAATGTTAGGAGAAGAGATTGTAAAGGTGGGAGTTCTCTTGTCTTGATAGTGCTGGCGTCGGAGTTGTAGCGGAGTTGTCTAAACGCGTGGATTCCGTATGGTTGGATTGCTACCAGATACGTGAAAGCCGTGTTCAGTGTGTGAGCCTTACTGCCAATTAAGTGAGTTAACTTGGGGGCTATTCTCAGACGCTGTTAGACTCTCGACGAACAGACTTGGGCACTACAGTAGAAACTTGAAACTTAGTCCACACATCTCCACAATATGTAGGCAATTGTTGTCTTTTTTTTTAATTCGGCTTGGTGGCTGAAATAGTTGCGTTTACAGAGGAGTTTGGGCTTAAAGAAATCAGAGTTATTCTACCATGTTATTGCAGGACCCATACTATTTTTTTTTTATGAAATACACATTTTTTAAACCGTTCATTTTAGTTCTCATCACCAACCTGCAAATGAAAGTGTAAGAGTAAGGCTCCCAAAGGAACTACATAAATGTTCAATATATTTTGTTTTGGATACAAGCGCAGGCAAAGCTCATCTGGCTCAATCCTAGGGTCAGGTAGTAAATAAATATACACCGACTCAGTAGAAGGTAGCCCTGTATCAGTACCGAATACGATTTCTGGATTTCTGACTGAGGACAACATACACCATCCTAGATCAATTAGGGGTTTTGTTCGACATTTTCGAAAGCTTTTGAAGGCCTGCAAATGCAGCGGTCGAAGACTTGTGGGAAAAAAAAACAACAAAGGTGACAAGTTTTGTCCAAGCGAATCAACTTATAATAGTAAAACTATCTAATTTCAGAAATATAGTCAAATATACCTGTATATTCAACTCAAATATATCTCTGATCGATATCATTTCATTTTTTTTTCTTTTTCTTTTCAGAATGATTACATTCAGTTCAATTTAGGGAGAAACTATAGACAAGCCATACCTAGGGTGGTTGCATCGGGTATCCTTCCTCGTTTGCCTTGTATTCGATTGGATCCCAACTTTAAGAAGTCTGTTACGACCGAGGAACTAGCAAGGGTGGCAGAGAGATTTCCGCGCATTTGTAGACGCCCGTGTCATCCTAAGAGTGACTCCATTCTCAAATTTGATGGAAAGATCTACCTTGATACGCTATACGATTTCAATAATTATGCCGGTGATGTATTTTTTGTACTAAATAATTTTCATGGGGAGGCTTAGCGGTCAAATGCACGGCGAGCCTGGATCGATTGTGGTAAGATTGCTAACGTAAAATAAAGGGGGTGGAAGGGTCAAGAGAGAAAGTATTGTGACAGTTGTCTCAACCTCGACGACACCTTGAGTATAAGTGGAAGATTTTTTTTTTTTTTCAATAATGATATTTCACTGGGTGATGAAATTCAGTGATTACAAAAGTGAACACTGTTGCAGGCTAAAAGATCTAAGCCTTTAAATCTTGAGCTAAGTTTGAAAAACACACCTTCGTATGTTCAGTTATTACAAAGAGAATCCCGATTTGGATCAAATAGTTTCTTTTCTTTTTAGCATTCTCACGATGGTCAAATACTAAAAAGAAGGGTGTTCAATCAGTGCATCTTCCAGATTATCACCTATGGAGATGAAACATGGAATATAACCAAAAGATAGACCCTCAACTGAGAACTATGCAACATGCATATGAGAGAATCATTCTCAACCTCGAATGGTGCGATAGAAAAGACGGGAGTCCGGGATATCATCTAAACCATTAGAAAACTAAAATTGCAATAGACCGGACATGTCCTAAGAATGTCAGACAAACTCTGGATATCACAGCTCACAACGTGGATCCCAAGGGATCATATACGAAATTGTGTCAGACAGAAAATTAGATGGTTCAACGAGAAAGTACTGGCTCCGCGATGCCTATGATAAAGAGGTCTGACGGATTTGGGGAAGGTATATGCCCGACAACGGACGCTAGAAGGCTGCTGATGAGGATGAATGGTGGAATGTGAATATCAATTTGAAAACTTGTTGGCCCCTTCTATAAAAGAAATACTCTGGTGCAATTTAGCAATTAGTTTTTAGAAAATTATCAATGAACTACGATGATGATCTTCAAAAAAGAAATTCTTTTAAATGGGTTTCACTTATTTGAATCGTATCAGGTCTTAAAATTTTCGAATTTTTACCAAGAACTTCTGAACATTTCAAAGTTTTCTAACTCATCTTGAATTTTCAGATTGTTCTTCATAAAAATTTCAACTGCTGTCAAGAGCTTTCTCAAACTTTTTGAGAATTATCAGTTTTGGGGGTAATACTTGTGGACGCTTTCTGAACGAATTCCCGAACTGTCTTTACTATGATATTCAGAATTCGAACTTTTAATTTGTTTATGAAATTTTTACCTGGAATTTTGAACTTTGCTTAGACTTTCTTCATCATAATTATTGGACATTTTTTTTAGAAATTTTGATTTTAGTAATTTTCGACAATATTCAGACTTTCACGGTAATTTTCAGACTTTCACGATAATTTTCGGACTTTCTCGGTAATTTTCGGACTTTCTCGATAATTTTCGGACTTTCTCGATAATTTTCGGACTTTCTCGGTAATTTTAAAACTTTCTTTGTAAACGGTGTACATATATATATTTACATACATATATATATATATATATATATATATGTAATTTTTAAACTTAGTAAACGGTATATATATATATATATATATATATATATATATATATATATATATATATGTATATATGTATATATATATATACTAATCAAAAACGAAAAGCTGAGTAATAGTAGTGCATGGTCTTCATCGAAGTTACTATCACATATGACTTTTTTCTGATCGTGTATAGTAACACTGTAACTTGTAGATTCGCGCAAAATGGTTGAAACGCTTCCGATCTTTTCGTACTTAATATCATAATCAACTATCAATTAAAACTGGTAATATTGTCTACATTGATACAAAATACACCAATAGCTGCAGAGTGATGTCTGTACTGCAAGGAAGAGATAACATCCTACTTCAGAATAGAAAGTAATTAAATATATAGCACTTTGTTTCCTTAAATTGCTCGGCCACAGTCGTAAATTAACCATTTCTTGACAATAAGTATTGACGTACATACGAAATTTACTTATATATGAGTACATACAAATTATGTAAACATAATTAGTGAATACTCTTACACACACACTTTTGAATCTCTGAAAGCGTATCATGGTAAAGCTCAAAATATTTCGCTTGCAGTACTGTAAAATTTATTTCCTGTTAAGATATATTAACCTTCTGAACACCTTCCGTTAACGACCACATAGTTTTTGTTGATAACTGGTGGATAATTGACTTGCATTACACACACACACAAATGTGCAGTGAGATCTTATGTTCTTAAAGATGCAAAACTTCATAGAGTATATATATATATATATATATATATATATATATATATATATATATATATATATATATATATACGAATACATGTCTGAATGTTATATTTTCTGTGAGTATTTATGCAATTTTGTTTTCATTGTTTACCTTCTCTTAAATGAGTTTGCTTTTTGAAAATTGTATTTTAATGATTGGTTCAAACTCCTTTTCCAGATCCTGCCCACAAACGTTGGTTCATTGGTCACCGATTAGACTGGAAAACACCCCAATTAAGCATGAAGTCCCGGAAGTTTGCCATTACCTCAAAAATCGTGGGAAACCCCCTAACATGGAGATATGTATAACTTGCTGACTGCTCTTCGAATAACAACAACAACTGATGTATCATGCCAAAAACTGTACGTTTATTTTCCATAGAAAATTGCCCAGCTCTGCATCTCTTAATTCAGCTGTATAAGATAAAATATTATTATACGAGGAGCAACCAAAAATAACTGAGATTATAAGACTCGACTTCGGTTTCAACTTTAGAAAGAAATGGCGCATCATTTTTGATAAGCTCCCTCCAATTGTGACACGCATTCAAACCATTTTTTTTTTCGTTTATGAGAAAACTTTGATATTCGCTGGCTTGAACTCAAAGGCAAACCAATTGCCTCAGATATATCATCAATGATCCGATGACGATTTCCATTGATTATGTGGCCGACAGTAACAATATTTTTGTAGTAATAATGATAATAATAGAAACTATAATAATAAAAAGAAGTTGGTTGCATTATTATTACCAACGGCAGATTTCTCAAAAAGGTCTTTAAGAAGGTCGAGTGACACGTAGTCACCATTGCCACCGCCCCGTTCTCCTAATTTGAGCAAAATTATTGTATTTCATATTCCTACAAGACATTATGAAGCCGATAACACACCACTATATCATTTTAATCCCCCAAAAAAGGTTGACTAGAATAATACCTGATTCCCTGTGATGGTTTGAATTTCGAATATATCTTGTGATGACGCCGTTATCTACTTCTTAGGAGACGGAACGGTACTCTTTTACAATTTTTATATGCATTACTAAATTTTTGATTTTAACCACAAATAAGAAAAATAGCCAACCAAAACTATCACCAAGGTTTTCTCTCAGTTTTTAATTCGTCTGGCTTGCTGGTTATGTATGTATCACGTGTACAGGTCCCACCGATAATAGTACAGGGCTGAAAATATCAACATTCACTCCTTCAGGGTCCAGTTTGCAATGTGCGTTTATGCTAAATTGGTCCCCAGTTTGGGCCTGTTTGTTTTGTTTTTTTAAATTTGAGACTTTTTAGTGATTACTACCAAACAAAAGGCGAGAGAAGTAACTTCTTTGTTGATCACGCTTTCTTCCAAGGTTTCAAATGAATATCCCCAACCCGGCATGACGCCGAAAGACGTTAATCATGTGACGGTTTCTATGGTGTGATTAACCAGACCTGTTGTTTTATTATTATTGTTTTCACGTATTTCCTCTTGTTTTCGTAAATAAATTTTGTTTTTTTTCTTTTCATCAACTTATTGAATAGCACTTAGCTTGGTTTGCACGTGCACATGCAGATGTCGAAAACAAGAAGCCCTTTCTTCGAAAAATATAATCGCAATCGGAAAACTACAGAAAAGTCGGAGAGGGAAAGAGAGAAAGAGTGAGAGGCTGAAATTTCAGAGAGAGGGGAAGAGAGACTGGGTCCTATAACCCTTAGTTGTGGCTAATTTCTTATCTGAAAGTACCCTACTCGGCTGAGACGGTCGGACGTATGAGCTATCGGACGATTTTTTTTTTTTTTTTTTTGCTGTTACCAGGTTCCTCTTCTACCATCCGATTTCAACCTTTTTTCAAAGCTAATCATTTCCAGCTTTCCTTCTTTCTAATCCTCACGTCAGAAAACCACGAGTCAAATTTAATCTACGCACATCTATTACACACACGCACACAAACCTTTTCGAAAGACCACTTATAAATATACTTAATGGCTTTCATTTTTTAAGAAAAAAATCAAACGAAGAATTATTTAATTATGTAACTTCTTCGTATAACGTAATATCATAAAGTGAGCGCTAAAGGTCTCATTAGTATTTACAACCAAAAGTAAGATAATTTCTCCAGCATTTTCAAGAATTTGAGCACTTGATCGAATTCAGATTTTGTATTTAGTAGAGGAAAGACAAACAGAGACAGAGGGGGAAAAAATAAAGTATAAGACACGACCTGCCCCGAGGCCATCTTAGTTATATGATTCCCACCAGTGACCAAGGTCAACGTAAAAGGTGTAAAAGCCACGACTTCAAACATCGGTTTTCTTGGCTGGCACTCTCACTACGAAAATAATACTCTTCCTCATACATAACACAGTTTGGCCTGGCTCCTTAGTTGAATTGAGTACGTAGATATCTAACAAAGAATCGAGATGAAAAGTACGCAACATTCTTAAATCAATCGACACCATAATAGAGTAATTTTCCTTCCGACATCGGCATTTTTTTTCCTTTGATATAAGATTTAAAAAAAACTACAGCTCTGTGCAATTTCCTTTCAAACAAGTTTTAGTGAAACTACAACTTTTATTTTAATTGTGAACATTGGGGAATTTTGTTAGCGTTATTTAATTATGATGTTGACTAGTTGGACCTGTAGAAATTCTCCAGCTCCCCAAATAAGTAATACGTCGCTAGACTGAATCACAACCAAGATTTTTTACAAACTTGTGATGTTTCTTTCGTAAAGAGGGAGTGTTGTATTTTAAGTGAATTACCGAAATAACATGTCAGTATCCGCATTGACTACGTCCGGACGCCTGTCATGAAACTATGATTAACAATCTAGTTTAATTGAGAGCCGAGAAAGTCCAATCGTAGTAACCCGTTAATAGGACCCTGTGCCAAAATAAGATGAGCTAAATTAAATCCTAAATGCAATACGTCACATTTTATCGGTGAAATCCAACAAAATCCGGCCAGTTAATGAAAGATATATCTTTAGAAAATTATTTCCATAAAATTGTTTTTTTGATGCTGCTTTAAAACTTTTAAAGTAATAATTTCATCGTAATATGAAGCAGTATGAAAGGAAAATTTCTATTCTGTCTCTTTAATTTCGATCGGTGAGATCTTCTAGACGAAAAAACGCTGAAACGACTCTTCAGAGACAGGATGATAAACTAATGAAGTATTGTCTCTCTTAAACAAGTAGGGTCGGATCAAACAGAAAAATTGGCGGTAAAATGCGGTAAGGGTGTACAACCTCTCAAAGACAACGTTGAAGACAGTTTTCCAAATACCTAGCATAGGGCCTCTTTTTCTCTCTAAATACAGCACAGCCAACTGGCTTGATCAGTAGTCTTAATAGCGGCCACTAATCTTGAAAGGTTGTATTTCTCGGGCAAAGACCCAAACATTCAACTATTCACAACACACAACCTAAACACCGTACAACTATTCCTCGACGTCACTACAGACACTTAATTAACTTCCACTTTCAACAAAACTATACCAAACTATCACAAAATTCTGTAACATTCTCTACTGCATATCAATTTTCAAAGAACGTTGTCCTTCATGGTAAATTCAATATACAAAAACTATTATAGCTACAAGAATTCAAAAGATTAATGTATTTATAGAGATATAGGTGTTCTCCATAATATTAGATTGGTTACAAAAGGCCTCAGGCGGAGAAGAAAGCAGATGGTCATATATTTTGACACCACATGGTAATTTAGAGTTACCATGCAGATCACGCGAGATGATTGTGGGAATCTTAAAGATTGAAACAACGGATTTTCAAAGAAAATGAATGATTTATTCGTTTCCAACAAAGAAAATACAAGTTTTATAAATGTCAGTATGTTTTCTTGTGAAAGAACCTTTATGTTTTAGTTTGTAATGCAACAAGTTCAGGGGTGTACGTAAAATTAAATTGAGTGGTGTTATTTACGTTTTGGGTGCGACGGTTCTAAAATATGGATCACAATGTCATGTATTCCAGGGAACAACGTGACACTCCCGAAGAATGGAGTAAGATAAGAAGAAGGAAACCGGAAACATCACTTTTAACAGTGAAAAGGTCACTTTTCGGGTTCATAGGAAGTGACCTCATAGGAACTACTTATGGTTTGCGTATTGATTTTAACCGAAGGGACGCTATTGATGAGTCATAGTGTTTTTGTTCTTTTTTTAACATACTGGAGGTACAATAGTTACTGCTGGAGATATCATGTGGATAGACATGAGTAAACACAAGAATGTATGAAAAAGATGTAAAAAAAAAACATCTCTCAAACGAAAAAAACAATCCCGGAAACGTCCTGAAATTCAATCAATTCTTCTTTAGCTCATTGTCATTTAATTCCTTAGCGATATAGTATGGACTGGCAGTAAGAGGGACGGAGAGACGCAGGGTAATTCATGCATCTCTATAACTTCGTCATAGGGGCTCAGCTATCACCTTTGGAGCTTTGGTCCCATCATTCTTCGACAATATACACTTGATATTCAAGGGTTTCTGTCGCTAAGCTTTAAAATACGAGTAAAATCAGGATTTTCCATTATTTTGTCAAACCTCTGAATCAGTAGAGGACATTACAGTATATTTATGTCCAACATGGATTTTTTTCAGAAGTGGGATCACAGCAGAATTTCGTTAGATGTTTTTTCTAAATCCATCCAACTAATCAGAGATAAATATTACTTTCCTATCAACAAACAGTTCATAAAAGTCTTTTTCGGAAACGATCCATTCTTATAAATAGACGGAATTCAGTAACCGATTGGCTCCCCTTCCCCCTCGAGATTACACTGCATGTATGAAAACCTATTTATTCATTTTCTGTTCCTTGCTTTGGGGCTTCTTAATTTCTATTACAATGAATATTCAACTCAACACTGCTGAATCAACTTTTTAGGGCATATTTTCAAGCCGCTCATCATGTGAGCAGAATTTCAACTCTGCTTTCTTTCAGACGATTGTTGCTGCAGACCAGCTGTTTCAGTCAGTTCTCCACAGACACACACACTACCAGTGTGCGACTACTATCTTTTCCACATCTACACGAATGTACCTGGAAGTGAATGATTTCTCATGAAGAAACAACTGTTTTCTACATTTATTTCTGCTCACTTCAACTTTCATAATTACATTTACTAAACTAGCAGTGCCTTTGGGTACTGCTAACCAATAACGTTGCTTATTTTTTTTTTTTTTAAATCATGGTCTCATCTCCAAATTCTGTATGTTTCCTCTTAAGATTGTGCTTCCCTAAAATCAGCATATACGTAATTATCTTGATGATTATGTTGTAAAAATAAATGTTCTACAAGTTTAGAAGAAGAATATCCAGTGTTGGAAGAAGATTGATAAAAGTTACAAGAGAACAAAGAGTGACCACATGTGAGAGGTTGTTGCAAGATGTATGTGACACTGCAGAGAGGAGTTGAGGAAGGATACAGAAGTCGGTAGTTCGCCATGATGGATCTAGATGTAAACATCCGGTCATCATCTTCCTTTTGTTAGAAGCGAGCGTTCTACGTGTCATTTTTTAACAAATTGATACAGGAGATAAAATAAAACTGGGAGTTCATGAAATAAGCATGGAAACAGATGTAGACGTTTTTAGACAAACAATGAAACCTACATTCAATGAATTGACAAATAAGACAATTACTAACAACATCAAGATGAAAAAGGAACATTCATTTAAAGATAGATCGTGGTAGAGCAGACATGTTAAGATTAGATTACTACGTAGCTACTTTATAAGGAAAGAGAGTAATTATTTATCTGATGTACAAGAGAAGAATCGTTATCAGTCTAAATAGCTGGAATAGAAAAGATGTGAAGATTAGGTGCTCAAGCGAAGAGAGTGGAACAGTGTTATATTTAGTCGCTGTTGTGGAGATAACTGAAATGATTTGCATTCATAAGGTTCGGTAATTTCAAAGACTAAAGAATAGTTATGGAAACAGTCATCAAGGTTTATAACAGCAGTCAGGTTATATTATAGGTGTCTCATCGTCTCACTGAGGGACAAACTTTGGGGCCATTCTGAGACAGAAAAACGGAATAACTATTTAAATCACAGAGAGCACACGGAGATTTTAACCCAAAATGGAAATAAAATAAGACCCAATATGATTTGTATGCAGCATACGTTACCATATCAATCAAAGATCCCTCTAAGCTGTGCGCTTGTACTCGTAACCAGCAAAATAAGGAACTACATATATGCACTGAAGTCATTTACCTAAAGTAATGTAGTTATCAATAATCTATTACCATTCTATAATACTGCCCTCAACTTCTATGAACGACTGGGAGTTTGAGCTTAGTGAGTAATTACTGAAATATCAGACACACAAGTTGAATTACCGGGCTGTGTAACAAATGTTATTTTTATGATTTATAAGATGTAGTGGTTCTTCTAGCCAATCACAAGATTAAAATTTTCAAAAAATGGGGAAAAAAAAATTAGAAATAAAAAAAAACTAAAAAAAAAGAGAAAAAATTTCTTGCCAGGGAACAGGGAAAGTTTTATAGCGTTTAGGACAGAGTAGTGCCAATGATAACTGGAGCACTTGAAACGTTTTTTTTTTGTTTTTTTTCTCGTGCCATTGTTCAAATCAAAAGGGAGATAATGCCTGACTGGAAACTGTACCTCTGTGAATATGTTGGAAAGTAAGTCCCTGCTCAATCATCATAGTTACATTGTAAATAGAACCTACCGCCCTTGTAAAATCTCAAAATTTTTTTTTTGAAAAACCAATAAATTTCCAGATGGTTTGTCGAGTCTAATAAATGGAAAGCACCAGAAAGATTTTTTTTTTAATTATTGTTAACAAAACTTTCTTACAAGGACATATCTTAGATAACCATGAGGAAGATTGAAAAAAACACACGTCTGCAAAATTTACTTTGAACAAAAGCTCAAGGAAACACAAGCAATACTGGATCAAGCTGAAAAAAAAAAAAAATCTTCAAAATATAATAATAGACAAGTAAACACTGTTTTAAATAGATTTTATTCTATCATGTATTAAAAGGTCCAAGCTGGTGTCAAAAAGGTTCAAGTCTTATGGTAATGCAGTTTAAATAACTATAAAAAGTTTATTTACAATTTTCCAAATAATTCAACAGGTTCAGTGTATAAAGAAAAGTCAGTGATCAATATTTCGTAAATCAATCAATATATATATATATATATATATATATATATATATATATATGGTACCAGAGAAAACTATACATCTAAATGCCAAAGAAAACTGAAGTGAAGACACTTGCACTTCAAGGCTTTGCATCAAGGCAGAGTTGGTGTCAGTGCACCAAAATCTTTCCATTTTGGAGGACATACGGTTGACCACTCTATCTACAAGATTTTTTGCCATTTCTAGCTATGCTTTGAGTGCCATAAATCTGCTTCTGGGGGTCACAATTGGATGGTCTTGGTTTAGCCAGAGGAAGGACTCCCTGTGATTGCTGTGGCAAAAAATATTGAAGTTCAAATAAGGTAGTTTATGACCTGATGAAAGCTTTTGTGAACTATATTGTATTGCCTTCACAACAACATTTTGCTGGAGATCAATTAAGTTTTTTCTCCAATTTAGTAACTGAGATGGCATGGTTGACTATAATCTGATGTTTTAGAAGCTTGTTGGTAGTAGGAAAGGTCTTCTTCCTCCCAGTACCAATTTTCCACTTGGGAGCACTACATTTTATAAGATTCTATTAAGTTGTTAACTGCCTTATTCCCACATAGATATCTTGCATCACAAAAATCACAGAAAATCCTTCTTCCAGCCAAGCAAAAATATCGGATTTTCAGTTTCACTTTGTATTTTTGATGTACAGATTTGCTTTGTGGCCACTATATATATATATATATATATATATATATATATATATATATATATATATATATATATATGCATAAAATATTCAAAAAGATTTTTTTTTTTTAAATGGGAAAAAAAAAAAATTACATAAATATTTGTGTTCTTAGTCATTGCTAAAACTCAGAAAGTAAATCAAAATATATACATACTCAGCAACAACATTGTGAGAAATTTGTCTTTCAAAGTACGTACAGACATGAAGTTTTCCACAATTTCTAGCAATATTCACTAGTGAGTAAATCATCCATCTCTTCAACTTCTTCATTACGACCATCTGAAAATTCAATGTAGGCACATACTTTGAAAGAATATTTACTACAAAAATAACTTATTGATTCACCGATTGAATGGTTTGCAGGAAAAGTAACAGGAATTAGAAATCACTTTTCAAAAAGACAAAAAACAGAAAACTGTTTCTATCTTGTGAATGAAAAAGTGACACTATCAAGAAACGAGTAGTCATTTCTGATATTGCAAGAGTTTCAATAAAGCATGAAAGCAGCAGTATATTTAATGTGCTGAATTCATACCAAAAGTCATGTGCTACAGTGATTCTATTTTTGATAATTTAAAGCTGTAAAAACATTCAGCGAAAAATTCTGCAAAATATGTTCCCCAAAAATAAAAGTGGGGAAAATAGATCATAATATTTTTAGAAATCGATTAGATAGCATTTTTTAAAGCCTGTAGCATCTACAATCTTACAAAGTGGTGACTAAGGTGATGAGAATGCATTTTTAAAGGACTGTAACTACAAAATAATCCTTTTGGTTCCAATTTTATAAGGGATAAAGTGTTTGATTTTCAACCTCATTTAATTAGATCAGAATTTGACGAGATTCTAGTTAGGGTTTATGAAAGGTTTTGTGTTTCGTTCCACAAGGATCTGGCTGAAATTCAAAAATCCACAATGAACATGACTTTTCCATGATGATTGTCGCATAACTCCAAATGAAGACAAACAGATGTAGTAAGAATAGACATGAATGAAAATCAATAACCACGAGTTCATTTCTAATGGAAATTTATGATTTCAACAGCATTAATATCCTTTTAAATGGTCATACAAAACAAATTTGATACGAATAAATTTAGAAAAAAATTTATTTTCAACCTCCATGAAAAAAAAATTTGTCTATATGATAAGCATTTTCCCAAAATGAATGAGCAAACACCAGAAGCTGTCCTAAAAAAGTTAATTCTTTCGGACTTTGAAATTCAAACAGATCACCCAATTCAGGCCAGTAGACCAGATCTATTAAAAATAAACAAAGAAAAGATCTGGCAGATAATGGATGTCACTATCCCAGCATGCAATAGTATGAAACTGGAAAGACATCTGGGCAACGAATCAAAGAAAAAGAAGATTTAAGTTGTAGCTATTATTATTGAAGTGTTTATACCTGTATTGAAGAGTTTTACAAAATGATAGGAAGAATATCAGCTAGAATACAGAGATTATTGGAGTAGTATGGAAATTAATTGCCACTTGATTTCCAGAGACTGCCACCAGATACTACTTGTGTGAAAATCAACAAGTGCATCATATAATCATAATTTAATAAATTAACCATTTGTTAATTCTAACCCAAAACAATGTGTTACTTTAATGAAAACATTTTCTTTTTCAATATTTGTTTTAAGTGATCTTAAATGCAATGTAGCCAAATGTTACAGAAAATAAAAGGTTTCCACAAGATACATATTTTAAATAGTAAAATAAATATTTCAAGTGTCAAATAAGGAAGGGTAGATATTGTTCATTTACATGGATGTGATAATATTTGTAGAATGAAAATTATAAAATTGAGTTAATTCAAGAAATGTAGTGTTAAATCAGAATGTGGTAATTGTTTGACATTCCATCACATCAAAAGAAGAGCTTTTAAAAATGAATTCATCCAGAGGGTAACTGCCAGCCACCTGCCCCAACCCATGAAATCCAAATGTACTGCTGAACATATTGTGCGTGCAGTCACATAGCTCCCCCCCACACACACTAATCACAGGTTTCGCTGTTTGAACTCACCATTTTAATTTTCTAAAATGACAGAATAAAAATAATTTTATTTGATTACATGCAATAATATTTTCAACAAGTGATCTTCTAGTCTAAGTATTTAGGTGTAGAAAAATACAACATGACTCTCTGTTCTGTAGCCGAGAACCCTGGCTTCATTTGGACATAGAATGGAGGGAGAAATATTTCAAACAAGGGACAAGTTCTCCTTATTTCAAATCATCTGACCACTTCCAGATATGCAGGTTGTAGCAGACCCTGCACACAAGTGCTGGGTGCTCGAAAGGCAAGGAAGGAAGACTTCAGCATTCATATAGTGCAAAATACTCAGCCACTCCTATAGGAATGCTCACTGGTAGCTTTACATATACATTCCATGGTCAAAACAACATCAGCAGGAGGTGTGCTTAGTCATGTGATTAGTAATGTGTCAGGTTTCTATTCAATCATGTCCGGTCATTGGATATGAGAGATGTGTTCCTTGATCCCACCAACCAGGGCCATCTTTGGTCAAGCCATGCAGCTGAATATATTGCAATGCTCCTATCTTTAAATATAATTTTGTAGATTACAGCAATATAGTAACGCCAAATTAACATATTCTTTTGGTCAGTATTATCAAAACGTCATCGTTTATGGATCCACATGCATAACCAAGAGTTTAACAATTTTTACAAAACATCATAACTACCCCCATAGTGGCTTTTCATGAAAAGCAAGCTTTTTAAAAGCCTTTGCCACTGAAACAAATATTTTCGCTATTTTGTTGAGAAAAAACAATAATGAAGTCTGATTGGAAAAAAAAAAGAAAAAAAAGTATCATGATGAGAGCTTCTATTGTGTACAGCTCACGAGTGACCAAATAAAGAGATTTATTTCTTTCACTTGAAAATTTCAGTGGAAATGTTTCAGTATTTGTGTGTATTTACACACACACACACACACATAAAGGCTAACAATAACGCAAGAAACAATTTCAACCTAGGCAAAACTGGCTATCCTGACCGGTGATGTATGAAAGCATCTATATAAAAATAGAGTTGTGTATATGTATATATCACTAAAGTATTTAGTCAGAAAAGTAAATATAGGTGACATTGAAAAGTTTGCATTTTGAAAGAATGGACAAAAAACACACGCATCAAACTAATTGAACGACAAACAACTATCATAAAACTCAAGTCATTTCTCTGGCAACAGCAAAAGCTTGAAAATATCAAAATCCTTCAAAAGATACTGCCAAAATGAAAATACATACAGATGCAGTATTATGATATAAGTTTGTTTTCCAGTGAAATGGTTGGTTCTCCAATAGGTTGTGATGATGCCCACGTCAGTTGGAAGTTCAAGCCTCTAAGAGCACATATAAGCTTTAAATCTTTGTCATCAACTGCTCAGAACATTCAATAGATAATTTTCTCATATCCTGATGATGTCCGCTGTCAGCTGCAGCCCTTCAGATTTCAGACAGAAAAGAATAGATTCAAGCATACACTAACACAAGATTTCCACAGAAATAAAATCTTTTTAAAGAGTCATTTTTAAAGTAACATATCTACCTCGGCAATTTCTGTCTAATTATATATGTACACATGTATGTTTATATGAAACAGAACATGTCATTTGCAGGTCAAACCCTACCACTAGATAGGGTCTACTCATATATATATATATATATATATATATATATATATATATATATGGATATGTATCTGTAGTTATTTTGCTCAAAGGGATGGGTCAATAGAAATGAATTTTAAATCTGGAACTAAGATTGTTTTCATATGAGTTGCAAGATTGTCAGACAACTGCTGGACATCATGACTCACAATATGGATCCCCAGAGATCATCTGCAAAATTGTGACCAACAGAAAGTTTGAAGGTGTGACAAGCTAGACAGATTCAAAAAGTAATAGCTCTGCAATGCCCATGATAGAGAGGTCTGGCAAATCTTGGGGAAGGTCTATATCCAACACCGACGCTAAGAGGCTGATGATGATGTCTGTGCAAATTTTATTATCGGTAAGTTGATAAATATGCCATCTAATTTACCCCCCACTTTAAAGACATGAAAAACCCAGTCTTAAGAACAAAAATAATGAATTATCAGTAAACTGAATCTACAAGAAATTCAGGGTTCTTTTGGGTTTTTTTTGCATTTTCCCCTTCTAATTCACAACTTATCTTTTTTTTCTGATAGCTTTTAACAAATTTCAACAAAAATGGGGGAGTATTTTAATACCAGTAATAAAAGCAAGAAAGATTAATGTACCAGTCTGAACAAACCGAGATGAAAAACAAAAAAAATAAATTTGAAAAAACATTTTTGAAAATGCAAAAGTCAAGGATAGTTACCAAGATCTAATTCAACCATCTTGATAATCCTATTCCTGACTTCTCATAATGGTGAAAAAATCATAGCAACACACAAAATGGTATCATGTTGATCACAAAAATTGCATTGAGCAGCAGTGAATTTGCACTGTGAAAGGAAATGTTTAGTGAGAGGTTCAGCAAAAGCAATGAATCTTAATCAAGGGTACAAATTGTGTATACAAGGGCATTTCAAGAAAAAAAGGATCCAAGCAAATTTAAAAAACGTGCAATCGAATCCAAATGAAATAAAAAGCTTTGATAAAGCATAGTGAGTTATGGTTTCTTTACATTCAATTTATGTCTATGAATGTAATTTCTGTGAATCAGCATCAGAGGTCACTTCCATTAATGCTGTTCTGAGGATGATGTGAATAAACATTGAAATATAAAGATTTTGTCTTTTCATATAAATAAACGTGAGTTCATATTGGTATACAATGAAGAAAAATTTTTTTGTTTCATGAAAAAAGTGTATAAGTTTCAAGCAGATGTTCAAGATTCAAAAGTTAGAAAGAAAAAAAAAGCAGTGACATATTTTCAAAGAATGAAGGGAGAAACGTGAAGGAGAAAAAAAAGAAATGTAAAATAAATAGAAATATCTTTGTTGGAAAAAATCTCCACACAATGTTGCCATGACAAATCCAGAGGAAAACGACAGGAAGAACATAAACCCTCTCAAAATCACTTGAAACTTCAAGGCAGAATCTAACACCACTTCAGAACAACACGATCTGTCCCAGATTATCAATCACCGAGTTTAGAAAATAGATAATGAGTACCATTTACAACTATCTCAAAAGAAAAATTTAGATTTCATTATTCAAATGCAAGTACTTAGATAGTTCTCTGAGAATAACTATTGTGTACTTGAATATATCTTCCTTAGTGCATGGACGAGCCTATAGTTGGTATCACCCGTCCCCTTGAAAAAAATTGCTTCCTCCCCAAGGTATCTAGAATTTTGTAAACTATCAATAACAGTTTACCCACAATCACATTTGGATAGTTTATATGAAGAAGGTCATAAAATGGATAGGCCAAAATCTCATGTTAATCATACAAAGAACTAAGAAGAGTTCAATCATCTGAATAACTCTTTGAAGAAACAGCAATTTTTCTAGGCTCTTTCTGCTGTATTAAAATTCCTTCCAACTTACAACCAAAGAAAATGATAGAATTGCAGTGTAGGAATTCATGCCATGCACCCAAAGCTATAGGGAACAAGTACAAAACATAAGAGCTTCTAATTTCTACATGAATTTCTGAACTTACGAATTATACTAGTGACAGATCAGTGTTCACAACTTGGCTATCATTGAGGCTTTTTCTACCACCATGTTGGAACAGTCCCGTAAAATAATTTTAACCGCCCCAGGGGATATGTAAACCATTATCAAATCAAACATTTCTTTCCTTTGTTCTTATCATCTGTAATTGTAAGTAGCATGGGGAAAAAAAAATGTTGGAAAAATAAATGATTATTGCAAATGTTTAAAAGATTTTTCAGTGTTCCACAGATGTGTTGTGCCCCCAGAGTTCCAACACACACTGCAGTTGCCGAGTCTACAGGTCCCTCAACCTACCTCTGATTATATTCATTTTGTACTATTCAAATAAATTGGTTTTAAACAAAACTAAAAAGTTGTCTATAAACAGTAGAGTCGCAAAAATTAATTGATCAGTTAACTATTGATTTTATCACCAACATAGTCTTATATGACAGTAAACTGATTATGCTTGAGTTGTGGACAAAACAAGACATTCAAAGACGTCATATTGGGCTTTGGAATACAGTGAACAGCTATTTTCACGATATTATAGAACATATAGAACACATTTTATAAACAATTGATCAAGAAAATAATCAACAGATTAAGATTTGTTCATCGCAGCCCTAGTAAACTGTGAAAATCAGAATTAAGAACAAATAAATTGGAGAACCCAATTTCTGTATCTCATTCAAAATACAATCCCATACTGCACTACACTCTAGAAAGAAAAAAAAAAGAAAAAGAAAAAAAGAATTTATCAAAAATAGCAAAGTTAACTCCTATATTTCAGTCCTAAAAAAAATTCCTTCAATCACAGAGTCATTCCTAAAATCTTTTCAAGATCTGACATAAACAGCGGAACGAGATCAATTCACCCGCATGGATTGAATAGAGGGTTTGGTAATATATTCCTAGAAGGTTATGACAGACATCTGAAAAGGGCTGAGTGGTGAAAAAGTGCCATGACTACAACAACCAAGATGACAACATCCGAGTAAATCTAAGTATAATAAATGAAAACTGTCATTTTAAAAGCACATGTCTCAAGCATTACAGTCAAAATAAAATCAAGAGAGGCATAACTCAAGATCAGCAGATTTACTTAGAAAAGAAAAATTCTTGAAAAACAAAAATTCGAAAAAAGAAAATTTCTTAAAAAAAGAGATTGAAAAAAGAAATTAAAAGACAAAATTTTAAAAAAATTTTTAAAATTTGAAAAAAAAAATGTAAAAAAAACAGAATTTGAAAAAAAATTTCAAATATTTTCAAAAAACTAAAAAAAAATTTTTTGAATTAAATTAAGAAAATTAAGTTAAAAAAATCAAATTAAAAAAAATTATATCAAAAAAAATTAAATTTAAAAAAATTGAATTTAAAAAAATTAAATCAAAAAAAATTAAATTAGATAAAATCAAATTGAAAATAATTAAATTGAAAATAATTAAATTAAAAAAAATTAAATTGAAAAAAAATTGAATTTAAAAAAATTAAATTAAAAAAAATTAAATTAAAAAAAATCAAATTAAAAAAAATTAAATTAAAAAAAATCAAATTAAAAAAATCAAATTAAAAAAATCAAATTAAAAAAAATCAAATTAAAAAAAATTAAATTAAAAAAAATCAGATTTTAAAAAAATTTTAAAAATTAAATTTAAAAAATTTTTTTTTTAATTTAATTTAAAAAAAATGAAATTTTAAAAAAAATCAAAAAAACAATTCAAAAAAGAATTCTTGAAAATCAAAGAAAACAAATTTTCAAAGGGAGTACTGTTTATAATTCAGTTGATTTTAAAAAAATCATAAGTAAGCCTTTCTGTTTCATTCTATTTGAGCTGGTGTACTACTTCGGGAGTACAAAGCATTCAGAGACAAAATGAGGGATGAAAACAGTAAGTGATATTTGAAGCTCACAAAGAGATCAGATATATCACACTTAAGGAAGTCCAGAGACTATACAGGCAGAAATATAGCGGTTAGGGGACAGAGATGGGGCTGTTGATTCTTCTATGTTTTTTGAATGAAATTAATGAGAGAAGATTATTGATTGATCAAATCTGCATTGGCAGGGAGCTTCTCAAGTCTTCCACATCAATTAGCTCAAATCATAAGAGTTGAAGCTATCAATGCTAAATTTTGATTGAAGAAAGATAATTTCTTAGATATTCATTTTACCGGCATTTACCAAAATGAGCTTAGAACAGCACAACACCACACACATGGCGCCTCGAGTGAGGATTGAACACACTACAGCAGTAAAGGTCTGAGATTAGCGAGCTAAATATTTACTCCATAGTGGAACATTCTATAGATCTAAATTTCCGTAACCCCGATTAGATCAGACGTGTGGGGCATCCAGTGGGGATCGAGCTCAAGTAGTAATGGTCTGCAAGGCAAGCTTGCTAACAACTAGTAAGGTATTTATATTTTTCTCAGCAATACCTTAAATACTTGAGACAGCAGTTACACCAGATTTAGAAGTAAGGTACAAGTTATGCATGAACATCTATTCACTTCTAACTCTAAGAGATATAGATAAATATTGTTCTGAAGCCGAATCCTCAGGACTGAAAGTTAGTTATTCTGACTCAAGCGAAAGTTTATGAAAACCGGTGTCATATGGAATTTTGATTTTTACTAGCATACTTAAATGGATTCAGGTAGACGGGCACCCTAGAGTATCTTGTCTGACCCAATCTCTGTTTTTGATTCAATAAAAATTACGTGATAGCGTGGAGTTAAGTTGGGGTTTACCAGCAGTCATGAATTTGACTCGTGTGTCTTCTACCTTGAATATGTGCGGACCTCTATCATTGGTACTTTGGCCAAAATTGAATTTTTTTAAAAAGCAGTAAAGATTTGGTAAATTTTATCACAGGAGAATCTCATTCTCTAATGTAAAAAATAAAAAAGTCTGGTGCATTACTTCAAAAAGTGGATGATTTTAGATTACCTCAAAAAGAAGCAATTCCAAGGAGGAATTGTAGCTTTAATGATCAAAATCCACGACTCTTACTATATTTTAGCGAGATGTACGGGAGTTTCAACCCCACATACCATATAGCAGATGGAATTGAAGCTTATTGGATAAGCATCAACATCATCAAACAACAGACGGGCTAAGGATCTGAGTCCGAAGAGACGAGTACAATCCAATATGCTTGAAAAGGTTGGGCTGTAGAAGATAAGCCTTCATGCCAAGCTTATTTCGCATTTCTTCAAGTGCCATATCTTTGGCAAAGCTTGGCTTGCACTGTATGGCTGACAAGTAGTCGACAACAGTCCTGGCACCAGCATTGGGATATAGAATAGCGGGAGTACAACAAGATGGTGCCGGTGTGACCATGAAGAAATATTTAGAAAGTCGACGTAGTTCCAGCAAGTTCTGGCGGCCAATGGCAATAAAAAGCAAACAGAAGTAGAGGCTAAGGAAAAACCAGGCCGCGTTGATATTTGTGAAGACACTAACCCTGAGACCAAGACACTGGTAGAGGCCGATAACAAACAAACCAAACACAAGACTCAGAGATGCCAGTTCTGGTATTCTCTCAATTTCCATGCTCCAATAACCAAGAAGGCGTTCAGGGTGGTACAGTTTCATGTACCACTTGTCCGGGAACATCAACACCCTTTTGTGTCCTTTCTTATCCGAAGCAAAATAGTCCAAGATGTAGTTCATCACAGGGAAAAGCTCATCACGAGGTAGGCTGTCGTCTTCTACAAGTAGCACAAAGTTAGGGTTCCAGGAGAGAGACGCATTCAAACAGTAAACATAATCCTGCTTCTCTTTCTCGAAGACATTCACGTTATTTTCATACTTGCTTGGAAAACGTTGGAAAGTGTGTACGATTGACGAGAGGTTAAGCAGCTCATAGTATGTAGCAGGATCATTGTCTACGTTGCAAAGGAAGAGTTTTACGCTTCGTTGCTGAGCAACTCGATCCGATAGGAGGTGCAGATAGTGCCACACAGTCTGGGTGAGATAACGGGGTTCATATCTGTCAAATTTATGCCTATTGCGTGATACTGAAATAATAGTTATGGCTATGTCTACATGAGGTTCTTGCTCATTCAAGAAATGGGGTATTGCTTGCCTATCCATTTCAGATATTAAGGTGTCCGTGTTGCCGAGTCCCTGGGTCCCAGCAGAGTGGCCACCAGCTTTGGCAATGTTTCGCAGATTCATGTTAGCTTGCTGGATTCGTTTGTCATTTTCAGCGTTGAACATTTCAATTTGTTGGTCCCGGTCTTTGAGGCTCTCAAGGAAGTAAATGGAGTGCCTCATTTGATAGCAAAGAGCAGGCAGAAGGAATAAAAATGTAACTGAATAGAGAGTGATCAGGTGGATACTGGCCAGCCGTCCTGGGTATGGAAGTTTCCTCCCACAAGTAGTAGCACCATGTCGCAGCAGCAACTGTAAAATTGGAGAAAAAAAAAGAAAAGAAAAAAAAAACTTAGAAATGATGACATTAACCTGGAAACACATACATGTTAAACATATCTATCTGAATGAATACAAAGATGATGATCATCTTCCTATGGTATTAGATAAAAGATGAAATCCACTTCACACTTTATTACAGTCTTCTTCCAATTTCTAACACCCCAAGATGACTAATTCACCACTGATCCAGAATGATGATTATAGAGTGATAGCAAAAATGATATTCAGAAAAATGATATTCAGAAAAATGATTTCCACAGAGTGAGGAAACATGAAGCAATATGCCAGCCAATAGTAAAAGTTTTGAGGATTAATCATGTATTGTCTATAACTATAACTTAAAGAAGAGTCACAAACTCACCAACTATTGTTCGGACAATCAAATTTTTTTCTTCCACCTTTGTTGTAGGCATGTTTCTTTTTCAATACTTTTTTTTTTTTTTTTTCCCCCTAATCAACAAAATTCTACCTGGGTGGTATAGTCCAGTGTTACTGACAGAAAAGCAAATAAGTCACCCTGGTCATTAAGTAAGGTCATAGATTAAGCAAAACCATCTATACTGGGAGATCCGATGAAGATTGAACCCACTAACAGCAGACAGCAAAAATAGCTGATTATCACACTGTTTTGTTATTTCATATTACTTGGATTTTTCACAGAACTGAATAATTTCCGAACATAATGAGGATCTTATGATTTGAAAGCAGGAAAATATGGAGTGAAGTTTTTTCTTTTTCCTCTTTTCAATTTACAAATAATCGACTTAAGTAAATCTCAATGAAATAAACCGACGCATATTTAGATGCAATGTTAAGTTAATGGTTTCTTTCAACAATGCAAAATCATATACAGAGTCTATCTTGATAATATGCTTTGCAAAATATTGATACAATGTTTAATCTTACCTATTCCAAACAATAACCAATATTTATATTTCATATGGTAAAATAATTAAACCTAATAATATATTGGTAATATTATTGATGAAATTAAAACGAAATTTGAATTTTATTTAAAGCAATAACAGTATATTTACATATTTATGTTGGTTTTTCTTCCATTATTTCTTATATTTATTTTTTCCGCAATTTTTAAGATAAAGTTCACAAATGTGGGAAACTTTATTTACAATTAGGACTAACAACAGTGTCCAAAATGTGCAAATAAATAATTTTTCATTTTCATTGATTTATTCGAATATCCAATTTTGAATCTATGTCAAAATCAGTGAATAAATAACAATTTAATAATTTGATTTGATCAAAGCAGCAACAATATAATTTATGCACAAATATTTGTTTTTGTGTCATTAGTTAATCTATTTATTTTCAATTGTTCACTCTTTTTGACACTGAGTGAGCGAATATTCACAATTTATAATCAAGATAACCTTCCCAACACAGAGCCAAAATTTCAATGAAACAGCTGTCTGCGGATGACACAATGAATGTGTATATATATATATATATATATATATATATATATATATATATATATATATACACACACACACACACACAAAACACAATGTTTGCGCAGAGAACATGATATACCATTAGAAAGAAAATTTTGTCATTTTTTCAATCTGCAAAAGTTCCAAATGAATTTCAATTAATTTTCCTGAAAGGGTGGAGTATATATTAAGGAAGAGGTAACTAAACTTTGGGGCAGATCAAGGAATTTGATTTTGATTGATAGATATTTTTGTAATTTTTTTTCAAAACATTTCTGTATCCACTGCTATCTTTCCTTGAAATATCTCCAAAAGTTCACCATAAATTTTAATCAAATTTTGTGCAAGGGTAAGCAGTGATCCAAATCTCGGACAGAACGATGCAAAATGACTTAGTTATAATTGGATAAAATGTATATTCACAGTCGTCCACTTCAAATCTCAAAACAGCCATCCCATAAACTTGATAGAAAAATAGCAACAATTTTCATTCAAAATCTGGTCGGATTCTTAATATGATTCAACCTGGTTGTCGGGATTTTACCCCTCCCCCCATCCCGCAAAAAAAATCAATAACTTCCACTTTACGCTTGAATGCTACCTCCACATTTTTGGCCACAATGTCTTTTTCACCACAGACACAAACTAACATGATACATCATAATTGTCTATATCTAACAATATTTAACATTCTCAGTACAAACATAGTGTTTTGTATATATATATCATAGGTATATACATACATATAAATACAGAGGAAAGAGAATTTCATTGGTGAGTGCCTGAATACCTACCTTCACGTTCTCTTCTGTAACTTTTCTCATACAAAAGATACAAATTGACAAGGTATATTATTGTAAAGAGAATTTTGCAACAACGCATCATATAATCTGGAGAAAACACTGGATTTTCTAGTCCCAAATAAGTTAGGGAAATCAAATTGAACATAGCCACTATCTTGGATTTTCAAGTGGCTGAAAGTTGATTTTATATCAACTACACCTTGATGAGTCTCTGTACTAAATTTGCGAATGATTTGGCCAAAATTTTGCTCTCAGCTTCCCCACAATCAATACACTTGTCAATAGTATAATGTACTGATTACTTTTTAAATAATGTATATGTACAGATGAACATGTAAGTAATACGATAAATAAACAGTCGTCGCAACTTCAATTCAATACCTAAGATGGCAGGAATTACAATGCTTGGAAATCTGTAGTATAACAAGGGAAGCTACTCTCGTAACTTTAATGAAGGGAGCATACATTAACTCCATCCTTCCATTATAGACAACATATCTCCCACCATAATCCAATACCAAACATTGAATACAGACATGACAGGGTTTCAAGTATGAGGATTTGTATACTTCCTGCAATGGTATGTTCCCAGTCTCCTCCAATTATGTCTGTGATGGTGGGAATGGCCCAATATGTGTTAACAGACTGGTAGTCCATCACTACGTGTCACTTCCAGTGGCTGCTCCATCACCATTGGTGAACGCCCCCCCCGCCATTCATTGCTGACGGTGTGTCATCAATACCTGGATTATCGATAACCACAGCTGTCCAATAATTGGTATGATCCACACGGGCAATCTTAAATGTACTAAGATTGGTCTTGTCTTTTTCTGTGCTACACCTGGAATCCATTTCCCTCTAGCAATAGAGTTGCACGTAAAGACTAAATCTCCTTCTGTAAAGTCTCTTTGCTTGGCATGTCGGACATGTCATTGGGGGGGGGGTGACAGATTGTTTTACATATACACAGCTGTTGTAGATTCAGATGGACACTGCTTCGTCTGGTTGTTTGCTTTCACTCCATCAGCAGTTCCACAGGAGATAATCCTGTAGTTGTATGAGGAACGGTTTGGTATGGTAAGCACATTCTGCACACGAGTGTGTCAATGTCTCTGTCTCGTAACTACTGCAATGGTTCTTTAAAAAGTCTTTACTGCCATTTCTGCTTGACACTTTGTCACAGGATGGTATGGCAATGACATGATGCGTTTGATGCCATTAGCAGTCATGAAATGGTGAAACCGGTTGCATCATCAGGCAACCTATGTTCTATGGATGTGCAACATACCTTCCCGATCCTGGCACTTGACATTGATGTATCGATGGGGTATGCGTCAAACTATCTGGAATATGCATCTATGATGGTCCAGTATAATCCAAATGAATACAGGACCATGGTTCCTCAGGAGATTCCCAGGGGTATAATGTAGCCACAATATGTGCTAGGCAAGTTGCCTGACACTGGGTAGCCAAAAACACAGTTCTCAATGTCTGCACCTATCCCTGACCACCACACAAATCCTAGCAAATCAACTTCATCATACAAACACCTGGGAGCATTATTTCTATTGATATTCGGACCATCCTCATCTTTGTTGTTCTTCATACAACATTTCGGCCGATGCACTCTACGGCCTTCGTCAGCTATCATCTGGTAGATTTGGGAATTCCGAGATATACCTGGGAGCATATTATACAATTCTTTCATTATCTCTCATCTACCTTGCTCTGGAATGAGTCCCAAATACAGGCAACCAGCATGTAGTTATTCCATCTTTACAAGTGAAGTATAATTTGACCCTGTCATTGCACACACTCTCTGGCCATCGAAACTGGACAAAGTTCAATACCTTCGTGTTTACTGGTTCGTGTTTACTTCAACAGTTTCTGAATTGGAAATCCCATAAAGCAATTATGTATCCATGGATAATCCTCTACAAGTGATTATCGTAGAGTATTTACGACTTTTCTCCAAGCAACAATTGATGATAGCCATGACTGGAGTTTGGTTTTATGAACCTCTGGCCTGCTCTAACTTTGTCTAGTAAATCTTACGTTTTTGGAATCAGGGTTTTGCCAAGTTTTGAAGCTTGATTCACCGTGACCACATATTCCGTTGTTACCATTATCCTCCACTGTAGGAACACAAAGCCCACACAGTATATGATACTGGAACTAAAGAACCAACCCCCTGAAGTCACTATTTCTCCGGTGACTGGTCCCTGTAATGCATAGGCCAACGGTCAACTTAAAATACTAAGCTGAATGTGTAACTGATTATTTAGTTTTTGCAGAGGTTGAGGATCATCAGTAGGTGCGTATGTAATTTCACTTATCAAAGTGACCGTCGCCCAAGTGTCTATCTCCATTAGACTAGAATATTGTTCATTTGCACACAAACCCTATAAGGGTTTGACTTTGCCAAGGGTTTCCTCCATCCACAACATGGTATAAGCCCTTAACTGCTTAGGGAGTCAATTAATGCTAGACGGTGTGTAAATTTGAAATATCTATGTTTCTTCATTTAACTGTGTGGATTTTCTTTCCGTCTGTACTTTACTGTCATCATGGTTCCGTTGTCTACTGTGAGAGAAATGAATCAGGTAATAGCATTTCATATTTTGATGCCTACATCTGCCTGCACCATGATCAGGATGACAGGGATAACATTTGACACTCCTGCCCTTGCTGGACACATGTACAGCATTTCAACCACTTTCTCTCGGCCTGGTTGGCCTTGATCAAACAGCTTTTCTAAGTCAAGTCCCTTTCCGACAATAACTTTTTCTGGATGGTCTCGTTGTTGATCTGGCGAACAATTCTATCCGACAACATTGGATCTAAGCTTGCGCAATAGCTACAATTTTCCAACAGTGAGTTTAACAAATGTTTCCAGAACATGGCGGTGATTATAATGTGTGAAACTCTGGTGTAACAAGGGAAGCAACTCCACTAGATTATTTAGGAGCAAACTTAACTTTAACAAAAGGAGCGTACATTACCTACATCTCTTAATCAAACACCCCATATCTCCCCTATTGAGATAATACTAAACATTGAATGGTGACTGAACACCCACTTGACCTCTGAAGTGAGTTGATAGGTACTTTCTGTGAACGGTTGTATTTTTCACTATATTTGTAAGAAGCAAGTAATATTTTTTTCAAAATCCAGTTATTTAATCATTAAATTTTCATAGAATCTCTTCTATTAAAGCATTTTTAGAAGATTTTTTTTTTATTAAAGAGTTGAAATTTTTCTGTCAGCAGACATCAGTCATGTAGTGATCCAAGTTGATTTAGATGACAAAAATTTACATTAAAAACAGTTTAAAACTGCTCCAGGTACGCAAAAGTAATTCTTATCTTTTACGGCTAACTCAACAATTGACATTTTCTGGGAATTAAAACCGAAATTAAAATTTCAAAGAGCATATTTAAAACATTCTGATATGTTTTAATAATTTCATAAAAACGTCCATGATTATTTCTATAGTTTAAACCTAATTGAGACGTGCAACAAACGAATCATGTTATTTTATGCAAACATATATCACGTATACAAAATACGAAATGTGAAGCTGGTCTACATAGTCAGCTCAGATATGAACAAAACTTGGCGTGATGTGTTTTGTGCATTGCCAAATAATATACAATAGATTAGATTATTATCATTATCTCAACATAAACTAATCATTATAATTAACATTCATGTGGCACACGTTTATGTCGGCTGTGCTGACCTCTTTATACTGCTAATGATAAATGGACTCCAGACTGGGTGTTCCTTCAAAAGCAGACAGGTTTGTTTTATTTTTTTAAATACTCTCTTCTCTTATTTGGAAATTGATTAAAAAAATAATAAAACCGGTTTGTAGTCAGTATTTTCTCTAGCGAATCCTGGGGAAGGTCTATATCCAACGACAAGCAATAAAAGACGGATGATGATGATTCCATCAGATGTCTTTAGCTTGATTTAGTCACGGAGAAAACAACCAGAACATTCTAATTCATTAATACACAGTCATTTTTTTTTTTTTTTTTTTATAGTCTCCTCTCTTATTTGAAAAATAGTTGGTTAAAAAACAGGTTTGGAGTCAGTGTTTCCTCTAGCGAATCCTCAGGAAGGTCTATATCCAACAACAACCAATAAAAAATGATGTTGATGATGATGATGATGGTCCAATCAGATATTTTTAGCCTGATTTAGTCACAAAGAAAACAGCTTGAACATTCTCATCCATTAATACACAGTCATTTTCAGTTTAGTAACTTAAGATCAGCTATATTTAACTGGGAAAAATAAATTTGATTCACAACGCAATATCTCCAATCAGCTTACTTCAATTAATTAAAAACAGTCCCAACCTCAAATAAATAAACGATATGCTGATTATCACCGTTCTTATTTTTTTCTCCAAACTGAAACACATTCCTGGAAACTTGGTTCTTTCAAACAGAAATTGATTTAGTTTCATGAGAAAAAAAGAAAAAAAAAAAAAGAAATTTCTTGACTTACAAAAATCCTCGTCAGCATTTTCAGACGTTGTGAACCAAAGCCATAAGACATGTTGAAAGACTTTCAGGGTAGTTTATCATGTTGTTTCTCTTTACATAATGGTCACCAGTCACATTCATGGATGTTTACCCAGACAGGATGCACTAAAATGACATAATGAAAAACAAATGAAGATAAAAGTAATTTTAAAATCATACGCAAAAAGATAAATACATTATCTAATAATAAAACACCGGTGATTGTTTGCTCTGTTATTTGTATGCGTCTTATGGCCAATCAAAAAGCTGGAACATGGGGACTCATTATTAGTCAACAATGGTAACTTGACGAGTATGGGATTGGTGGTGCTAACCTCAGAGGTCACCAAAGGTCAGGTCAATTACAGGGAAAAACTGCTATTCCTAGACAATCTGCAAAAAAGGGACATCTTTTTATGCAATACTTCATAAATTGGGCTTGGATAGTTTCTAATCATAAGCATTCATAAAAACATTGATTTATTTCTAAAAAAAAAATTTTTTTTTTTCAAATATCACAGGGAGGTCCTGTGGCCAAGCGATGAGCAGCACGGAAAATGGAATCAGCGAGCAGAGTTCAAAACTCAAACCAGGATGATCTGTGCTAACGTTGTACTAAGGCCGTTGGGAAAAGTATGAATAGAAATAAATGATGCAAGTGACATTGAAAAGAGTTCCCAATTAAAAAGAATTCATGTACAATGATTATGTAAATTTTTTTTTCTTTTTAAATAAATAAATATCATGAGATCAACTTCATGTAAAATAGAACTAATTTCTCAATTGTTTCGAGGCAACAGTTCTGACAGAGTCAACATTACCAAACGAACTGCAAGCACTATAATTGTACAACTTCTGACAGCATCAAATTTTTCTAAAGTAACAAAATAAATATAGAAATAGGAGCTACAATGATGTAGCGAAAACACTAAATTTGCAGTCTCTTAAAATTCAATTCTGTAACATTAAATTTTTAACATGTGGTAAGAAAAAAAAAAAAAATTTCAATTTTTGATAAAATTACAAGTTTTAATTTTAAAATCATAAGGACCAGTTTCAATAAATTGGGAAGTATACGATACGATTTTCATTGAGTAGATTGTAATGAGGTCAAATAAAACGTGTAAGTAGCATTACTACTTTTACACTTACTAATATTCTCATATGTTTTTTTATCAGTATTTGCAGAACTTGTAAAACTTGAAATAGACATTCCCAACACAGATATTTATGCTAATTTTTCAAAATAAGGAAAAATAAAGTCCAGATACTTTTATTTCTTATGTTGTTTACGCACTATTATTAGGGTCTATTACTTGAAAGATTACATTGTTTTTCCTTTCAAGGAAAAACAACTTACAAAGATGAATTGAATTGTTTATATTTTATATCCATCCTCATTAAACAAGCTTGAAAGTCAGACCATGTATACGCTAGTTTGATCTTTTAGGGTCTTCACAAGCCCCTTCCTTTCATAGATCCCACCTTTAAAAGCCCTTTCTTCTCAAAGTACCCACATTTAACAGCTGCAATCAGTGACGGCGATTGCTGCTATAGATGCAAAAACAATTAGAAACTAAATGTTGACCTCAGCCAGGAGGAAAAAAAAATAGATATCCAAGTTTGATCTTTTAGACATTCATAATTTTTATTAATTAATTTATCTACCTTCTTTCGTCTAAACACTGATTATTCTTCAGTATGATCATGATTATACCCACAGGACTGTACAACTGATGGAATAGAATGCACTACTTCTGCAATGAAAAAAAAAAAGCTAAAACAAAAATGAGATTTAACAAATTTTCCTTGTTCAAATTGTCATTCAATTTTTTTAACCACAAGATTTCTTGAGATGATATTCTGAAATGAAATATCTTTGGTGTACATTCCAAAGCAGTCCAAAGGGAAGATGAAAACCCTTACTCAATTCCCGTCCAAGTGTAGGAGGGAGGAAGTTTTAGATGGTGAACCTATGAGTACCTATATCAGAGAGTATTCTGCTTCCAAACTAAAGGAGAACGAGGAAAATCTAGGAGAGTTCTTGTTGCCCTTTCGGATCATATTTGGCTTGCGTTATCACTCACAGGGAAAACAGGAGTCTGACATATCATAGAATCCATAGCTTGAAATAAAATTGCATGAACTATATATAGTCCGATAGGATTTTATCCACATGCAGTGCGCACTTTGTCCACCATTATTTCAAATAGGGAGTCACACAAGTTCGAAGGTCCGCATCTCATGTAAATAACAGATAGATCATTGATAAAATGAAGTACAAATCATCCTATCATCTCTTTTTGTGTCTGTTTTGTTTGATTCTATAAACCAGTTGCAGAATATAGGCACACACAGCATTTTCAGTAGCAAGTATATTTCTATACCCAAGGTGAACTACCTCACAGGGCTAAAAGGCTCTAGAAGAAGTTGATTCATGCCTTTCCAAAGGGCATTAGAGCAAAGTGAAATAAGTGTAAGCAACTTCGGTTGAAACTCAAATTTAATTAACCGATTCCATCCCGGTAACCCTTAAGCCAACACGCACCTCTACTTTATCAATTTAGAGGTAAAGAAAGGAGAGAAAAGGAAGAATTCCAGACCAAAAAGAGCATCTGTTTGAGGAAATTGATTGACTATTCAGTTTATTAGTATTTCACCAATCATCATTCAATCCCAGGTCATATATTGATCAGAACAACTTGAAAAATAAAATAGAGATAAGGAGATTAATCAACTTCTTTGCATACAAATTTTCTTTTTTCTCTCAATGAATGGAAAAGAATTCAAATAAAGAGTTTCTGAAAAGGAGACTAGGACAGCAAATATTATGGGAGGACAGTGGTAGCAAATATGGAAGCTCACTAGAATTTTTCACATTCTTTCGTTTAGTATGATACAACATAGGTTCAGTTCAAGTCTACACGTTCTTTCTAGTCAAGATATTGACACCAAGAGAACTCTTTAGAAAGGAAAAAGAAAAGTAACATATGCACTTAGAAGGAAGAGTTTCAAACTCAATCACAAAGATTACATACACTGTAATGATAAAGTAGAAATGGGTGACATATAAATAAGTACTTTCTCACTATACACTGATGTTCATCTTCATCACAACATTCAGAACTCTTCGGCCTTCCTCAAGTGTCTATCAAGTTTGGTGATCTTCCAGGAAAGTTGACTTGAACACTTATTTGACCAATGGGGGGAGTGCTGTTCTTATTCCATGATTACATCAAGTGTATAAGTACAGAATTTTCCTTCATGATGACAATCTGCTTCATAGAGTTAGCGTATATATCTGCACTACTTCACCTCGAGATTGAACTCACAACATCCAGAGATCTACATAAGTTTCACTAGAATTTTTTTATATACAAAGCCAATTCCCCAGATTGCTGAACACTGAGGAAAGCTGGAGAGTACAGTATTCAAAACATTGTGATGAAAATGATTGAGAAAACTGACCCAAATTTTCCGACTCTTCAGATTCCTCGTGAGATATAAGTCAAATCTGATAATTTTTTATTGTTTTATTTTCCGCTCCATCATATGGCCTTGGAAGAACTATTTGTACTCATTACCTTATTACACGAACCACACAAGAGTAGGGATAGGTTTAGTGACCAGGTCATATTTGAGATAATAAATTTCATCATTGTCAAACTTTTAAAATTGGGATGCATAGGAAAGAAAACCTCAGAATCTGGCCTGACTGTCTCACGAAAGAAGCAACCAATAAAAAAAGAACTAGCTCTGAAGGATAGTACCTCTCCATCAGAACATTTGAAACAGCAGAGAGCCTAGTTATTAGCAAGAATTTCCAAAGTGATCGATGCTATTGTCTCACTATCCAACAAAAAAATAAAGAAGAGCTTCGATGGATATCTGCTTGGAAGAAGCTTCGCCCAATACACAGGAAAGCAAGAAAAATAAATTGAGCGGCTTTTGCATTGTCTAAACTCCAGTTTGTTTCAATATGAGAGTGTTATACCCCTACAGACTCATCACAACAGGGCAACATGTGTCGATAAAGATGCCCCAAACTATTTCAATTTTTCATGATAATCTTTGTGCCAGTATTAAGAAAGAGTGTAGTAAATTCTAATATGATAATGGTTGAAATTAAATGGTGAAAATAATATCAAAATTTCTCAAGAAAAAGATGTTTATGCTTTCAATCAATGAGACCAGTTATATACCCGAATATCCATCCATTCGGAAATCTGGCCAGATTTACTAAATAAAATAAATAAATAAATAGAATAAATTTTTTGTAAATCTGATGCGGGATATCCGACGTAATTGATATTTTGGTACATCACTACAGATAAGCTTTATCACTTTCTGGAAAAAAAAATTTTTAAGCTTTGTAAAAAAAAAATTTTTACATTTTAGCAGAGATTGTATTATTTTAAAATATCAGGAATTTCTCAAAACAAAACAGAGATACAAGGGAAATAACCCCAAATCTTCAAGGCTGTAGTTTTGTAGGATGGATAAAAAAGTATGGGTCCAGCTTAGCTTTATAGTTACATTATAAATTGAACAATGCTAAAACCTGTTTTTTTAATTTTATTCAAAACTGATAAATTTCCAAAAGTGAAGAAGGTCTTATTAATTGAAAGCACATCAAAATCTTATAAAATCATACAATATAAACTCTACAAAAATTAACTAATCATTGGATTTCTAAAAAGTGGGCTTTGAATGGAATTGTCTTATAGACAGACACCCCCTGTAGAGAAATGTATTTTCACTAAATATTTAGTAAAAAGTAATCAACAATTTTTCCTAAATAAAGTCAATAAATAAGTCCTTAAATCAACTTCTTTTTCTAAATCAAATTTGTAAAATGTAAATTCTATTTTTGAAAGAATTTTAAAACAGTGTTTAATTTCCTGATGACACACACCTAAATCATGGCTGATTCAAAGGCATTTGATTTTTATCAGCATTCGTCTCCCAGCAATCAAACAACTTGAAAGGGTTGTCAATAACTAAATGTTACAGTCTGTCTTACAATGGAGCGAGCATCATGTTGGGTGTAATATATGGTCTCCAAACAAAGATTAGGGGAGTTGGTCGGAATGCAATTTTTACGCTCTGCTGTGAACATAATTTGAATTTGGTGCTAATTGATGCTGTAAGCTCCAATGATCAAAAAGGGTTGTTTTATGGAGCTCTAGAAAGTATCTACGCTTCTTACTTAAAGAAGAAGAATGTATTCAATGGAGGATGGAAAATTTTGAATTCTTCGTCGGGAAGAGAAATATCATTTACGAAAGATAGCACTTCAACATGAGAAAACAATGAATTGGTGAAACTGGATTTGTTCATGACTGCCTTATACACATCAAGTGAACCTTACCAACTGGGAACTTCATACAAAGAGTTTAATAGAGAGAGGTTGGTAGTCAGTCTTGGCGACTCAGGTCTGTCGGAAACAATGCATTCGAACAAAGACCTAATGCTACAAAAAGCAATCAAAATGGCAAAACAGTCAGAGGCAGCAGACCAATCTTCATGGGAAGATGTTACAGTGATATGCTTTGTAAACAAACTGCTGAGAGGCAATCGACACAAACCATTTTGACACTGCAGATAATATAAATATATTAGAAATTTCAACAGACATATACTCAGATGTCATCTCAAGTCAAACTTGACAAATACATGAGTTTCTCTCATCTAAAGTTATGAACGAATAGATGATGAGTTCTAGCAGTAAAGCAAGTTCAAGATTCGAGAAACTGACCATCAAAGTCAATGAGATATTCCATTTATGCTAACTGGTCCACATTGCACCATATTTTTCTGATCATACCAATAAGTAGGGCTGCAGCCATATGATCTTTCAGTCGGCTCAAACACATGAAGTTGAACCTGCATTCTACATTAAGTGAAGATAGAATGTGTCAGTTTGCTTTGCTTGTTATTAAAAAACAATTAGTTACTGAAGAGGATTATGATAAAGTTAAAGATAACTTTGCAAGAATGAATCCTTAAAAAAAACAAAAAAAAATGTAATGCTGTTGCTTCACACATTTTTCAATTTGCTCCATTTGGATTTCATTCTATTACAAAATATAAAATAATTAATGAAAACACATTTTTATTTTGTCTTGATTATGAATGTGCACTAAACTTAGAGTAAAACTTTACTGTTTTGATTTTGAATACAAAATAACAGTTCTCCAGGGGATGTGTAATTACCAACGGAACGGTTATTCACCAATTGTTGCTGTTATGGACACATCATTCCTTTTCCCCTGACCCATGATTGAGAACGAATAACAAGATTTCCCCAGAGAAAGTTTCCCAGCTATAGATGCAAAAACAATTAGAAACTAAATGTTGACCTCAGCCAGGAGGAAAAAAAAATAGATATCCAAGTTTGATCTTTTAGACATTCATAATTTTCATTAATTAATTTATCTACCTTCTTTCGTCTAAACACTGATTATTCTTCAGTATGTACATGATGATACCCACAGGACTGTCATTCAATTTTTTTAACCACAAGATTTCTTGAAATGATATTCTGAAATGAAATATCTTTGGTATACAATCTGAAGCAGTCCAAAGGGAAGATGAAAACCCTCACTCAGTTCCCGTCCAAGTGTAGGAGGGAGGAAGTTTTAGATGGTGAACCTATGAGTACCTATATCAGAGAGTATTCTGCTTCCAAACTAAAGGAGAACGAGGAAAATCTAGGAGAGTTCTTGTTGCCCTTTCGGATCATATTTGGCTTGCGTTATCACTTAGAGGGAAAACAGGAGTCTGACATATCATAGAATGACTTATCAGCTATCACAGGAGATGCTGAAACTGGACTCTCAACTTCTCTCCGAGGAACATCTTCACAATTTTCCAACCATTTATTCACCAAGAGTTGAAACAGTGTACACATGTCTGGTTTAGAGTTGACAGAGTGAGGCACGTATCGGAGGCTCCTTATGCTGGATCCAAAATGTATTATCAAACAGATTGAAACCTGTGGCACAGTCATAACCACTCCTAACTGAACCAAAATCAAACTAAACACCAAGTATTGAGAAGAACGCTCCCTCAGCAGAGATGTTGGATGAGACTGACACCTCTGATGAAAAGACATTTAACCATGAGCAGCCCCAAATACAACTTCCTTTTAAAACTACATGCTCAGGAAGACGAGTAGTGTTTTTTCAAGAAAGGAGACTACATTCATTTGAAATGATAAAATGCCAGTAGATAGCTTTGTTGTCTTTTTATGCTCTCTTCGTTTAGTTCTTCTAGCATTAGTTGGAGTTTGTGTAGGTAATCTGTGAAAAGGACAATGTTGTTTGCAAATCTCAGGCTGCTTAGGTATTCGCTGTCTATTTTAATTCCTCTATTCTCCCAGTCCACATTCCGAGAAAATCATCTTGAGGCAGGCTGTGCGGAGTTTGGGTGAGCTGGTATCACCTCGTCTAACTCCTCTTCAAAGCTGGAAGGAAGAAATCAAGCAAAGAATCATCCTGGTAGAGCAAGCTCAACCTTCAAAAACAAGACGATCCTAATAATCCTAAAAAGAATATACAACCAATGCATCCTCTTGATAGTCACTTATGAAGCTGGAACATAAAAACCAATCAAGAGACAGACTCGTAGACTGAGAAGCATGCAAAGCGCATGCACATGAAAGAATCATTCTCAACCTCACAGATAGCTTCATTTCTGGGTAAGGATGTATCGTGGTGATTAACAATATTTGATAGAGTTTCCTTTGCCAAGATCATCACTGCCAGCCTAGCCTAGCCCTGTAAATTACTATCACTCCCTCAAAATCTCAACAATAAATGGAACAGCTTCCCTTCCTTCTCTCGGCAAATTGTCTCTGACCCATGTTGGTCAAAAGGATCATAAATTGTGGCTGCACTTCAGCATGATACGCGAGTACCACATCCTATTATTTCTTCAGATATATGAACTTTGACCGTTACAAGAGGAGCCAATGTGGTCTTGTAAAGGCTATTCATCAAAAATATGTTGTTTATATGAATGAATAAAATATCTATTTTCCCTTAATGCATAACAGGGTTGTTTTTCCATAGTTTTAACATTTATACTATACCACACAAGTGGTTAGTCTTAATACTTTGATTCATAAAACTTACAACTTCTGTGTGTTTCGTTTTTGAATACAAAATAAAAGCATGGTAGTAGAACTACGTGGTACGTATTGAGACGTCTTTTATGTTTCAACCGCCCCCCCCCCCCACACACACACACAAAAATTCGCCCCTGATGCTAAACTTAAACGACATTTTTACTCTGTAGGACAGATTATTTCAACAGAAAAAAAAAGAAAGAAAAAGCCGTCCGTTTATGTGTCCGACTTTACCAGTCTCTCTCTCTTGATGATTGTAGAATATTTTATCTACACCCGTAAATGCTCGTTAAAATCTGTTCAACCAACATGAATGAAACAGGAATTGAAAATGAGAGCACTGGAAAACCAAAGGTATATATTTGCCCAGGAGAGCATAATGTTAAACGAATCGTACACAAGCACGGAGTGGTTAGAATCTCGGAAATCTTTCATAGTCTATGTAGATGGTAATTCTATATTTTAAAATTTTGATTAACGATTTTCTCTCCTTCAATTAACATATGCCTTACTGGGAAGGTAAAGTCGTTTGATTTTTTTTTTAAATGATTTACGAGGGTGTGGTCATGTTGTGTAAAATATGCTAGAAGCTAATAGAATCATTTTGGAACAAGTTTGTTCGTGAAAAAAAAAATTCATAAAAAGCGCTGATTAAAACTTTTAAAAGAAGACTTTGATGATAGCGTGAAGAATAAACAAAAATAATTTAAATATCTATATGAAATGCTACATCTTTCGCTTTCTTTGACAATGAATGCGTGAAAAGTTAGATCTTGTTCAATAAACAGTAAAATTCATATTCTCTTTTATCTTAGCAATTATTTATGACCTTTGCACAAAAATGGTTATTTTTCACAAGGAAAATAATTAATATGAATAAAAACTTCTATTTAGTAAAAGACACTGTGAAGTATTGAATTAGAATTTTAAAATCATTGCATCATCAGATTGTGTTGTTGTTTTTTTTTACTCGAAAAATTCAAAAATAAAATGAGCATTTAAACAACCGAAATAAGATGAATAAATACGTCGATTCCATAGAAATTAATTTTGAATTAGAATTAATCCTAATAATTCAATAATAAATTCGAAAAGCGGTAGACGTAGATAGATAGTCTGTAACATTATAAACAATAAACATTTATGCGAAGATGGTGCCCTTTAAAATTCCCGGATGATATAAACAACAGAAAGATAAAAGCCCCGCAAAAGACAAATGCAAATAATTGACGCTGAACTGACAGATGAAAATAACGTGCATAAAACAAAGTCGATAACAAAACAAGAATAATGATGATAGCTTTTAAAAGAAAGAATAACATAGATACATACACGACAACTAGAAGATGTTCCGTCTTCATCATGTTAAGAAACTGATGCGTACAGACGGTGAAGGGTCAATAAATGTCTCGGCGTACAAAAGAACAGGTGCTGTGTGCGAAGACAGTCGGGGGGAGAAAAATAGCTGATACCCTCTTTATTTATTTTATCGATAAGAAGGGTGTTGGAATGAAACTATTTGATACATTAAAGATTAATGATTCTGTGTTATATTTCTAGAGCAACTTGACTTGTGTGCTGGGGATTAGAATTATTTACTTGCAGAAACGAAGAATTCTTTTTTTTTCTTTTTTTTTTTTTTGTCTGACTTAAAATTCAATTTTATAGTCCAAGAAGGAGATTAAGAATAAAGAATAAGCAAAGCAATGTTGTTGTTGTTTTTTTTTTTTTAGTCGATTGTTTAAGATAATCTAGACTGATTCTATTCTATTTCTGAAATTAATTCGTAAACATTCATTGGTGAATTGAATGAGAGGTAGATGGTGCGCTAGTCGTACATTCAAGAAGTACCGTCCCGGATCGCTACTAACGACTTCCACTTCAGGTCGATCAACCCACTATCACATTTATTCTCAACTGGAGAAAAAAAAAACTGTTTTGAATTAACATGATTCGAATGAAAGATTTTTGTATCGAATTTGGCATTATATTTGCATACCAAAAAAAAATGTAGTGTGTGAATATTATTATTTTGAAAAAAAAAAAATGCACGAAATGTCGCTTGATTAAATTCAGCACAGTCATTTACTGGTGCGTGTTAAATAGGTATGAAAAAAAATAAGCATCTATGTGTGGCAGGTCACATATACGCACAGATACTAATGAACAAAATTGGGTGACCTGATGGAGACGTTTCTCTCCTAAACACGTATTAAAAATTGCTAAAAATAGCTAAAGCTGTATTTTCAGTTTACATCTGAAATCGAGTCAAAAAACATCTAGAAAAATCTAGATTGTCTGAATATCTAAAATCCAGGAAATATATAACATATTATTAATGAATTTAAAGTGACTTTGATCGTCATTTCCATTGTCATTGGAATGTTACTTATTTTATTAAGAATATAACTCATTTTATAACTAAAAATCAAATAGAAATAGTAATTTTATCAAAATTTATCCAAATGGCAATTGGTGACATCTAAATGAAACCAAAAACATTTAGATCTAGATGTAAAACATCTGAATTGCCAACACTATAAACATTAAAATACTGCAGTGCCCCTCCCCCCCGATAACAATGAAGTTGCTTTCTTGAGCACGTATCCACTTTAAGAAACCTCTGCATTTTGATGGGAAAAACAAATGTTTTATTTCGAAACAAACATATCAAATTTAGTCACAATTCAGCAAAGGTGATACTGATTGGAATTGATACTTGATGTTTAAAATGGCGTGCAGATAAAAAGAAATGAGAGAATTTATGGAAGAAAAACAGGTATAAATCCTAGTATTGCTTTGGATAAATCAAATAGTTAACTTGTTCTTGCTTTGCTCCATAAGTTATGAACAGACTGCATGCCTGTCAGCTGAATTCCAATCGGGACCAACCTTCGTGAAGTTGTACCTAATATTTTTTATTTATGTCTGGTTTGCTCTTTAAGAGAGTTACATTAAAGAGGTGATTCCCTCACATTTGCTTTAAATGTTTAGATTAAAAATTAGGCCATTTTCTTCCGACCCAAAACGTGAAAAACCTTCAGAATAAATTTGTTTAAATCTTTAAATAAAAATATTCTTCTAAGGAAATGAAAGGAAGCCCAAATAGATCAACCCTAGAACAAAATATATGTACTTAACCACAGTGGTTTCGAAACTCGGGTCAGGCGGTCTATCAAATGATACCCTGGGGTCTGCAGCAGGGTTTCCTCTAAACTTGACTTGGTGAATCCCGTGACAGAAAATCAATATCAAATATGTCTTTTTATTGCAGTTCATCATTTAATCTAAAAACCAAATGCTGAAAATAGGCGTTCACCAGAATATTTTCTTTATTGAAGGGGTCCTTGAGTTTTTGAAACCACTGTAGAGGCTTCTTTATTTTCAGTCGGAGAAAATTACGGAAATAAATTACTCAAGCCATGAAACTGTAAATTTAGCTATCTATACTATACATCACTTTTTCTATCTACTCCCTATAAAAACTCTGAACACACGTGTTTACTCACACATTTGCCCCAGCTCTTTTGCCGGTTACCTCCTTCCTTTACTCCTCTCAAAACTCGCAGCCGGCATAGTTTCCACTCTTTGACCGTGTATGTATATATATATATATATATATATATATATATATATATATATATATATATATATGTATATATATATCGTCTTGTGTCACTAATCTTTCTACGCAAGAGCTTTATAGCTAATCATTGCTAATACAGCAATTATTTCATTTATCTCATTTGCGGCGACATAACGCAAACATCGCATTTATCATTTCGCCCCTTTAGCTCCTTCTTGCGCCTAAACTTGAACCAACCACTTTTTGATTATTTAGCTTGCTCAAACATACCACTTATTGTTATAGGAACTACTAATCAGACTCAATTCGATAGATGAACTAATTGACATTAGACCTATTATGTCACGTGTTTTCGTAACTAATAATTCTCTCCTATATTTTATTTTCATGTGTAGCAATGGCCATCAAAACTAAACGGGCTTCTTTTCTTCTCTTCCCTTCGTGATCGATCGTATTGACGTTTCTCTACATGTATTTTCTGTCAGTACTTGTACTGTTATAAATGTCTCCTTATTAAATGTATGTTTTATTTGTTTGTCTAAAGAATCGTATGTGTCGTTATTACAATTACAAACTTTGTTTAATCTCTGCGTCCAGACTCATACTTGGCACGCATATTTCCCATTCTTTCATGGTAACTATCGTTTCTCTCCCTTATTCAACATCTCCAGTGACATGAGCATGCGGCAGGAAAAGTTAAAAACGCGGACACAAAATCATTTGTTCTCAACAACTATACGATCGTACGTCACTACGAAGAACTATACTTACATTATTACTCTCCCTACAGGAACCACCTATAAGCGGTGACTTTTCGATATATATTGATACAATAGTATTCATACCACTGGTTTACTACACATACATTCATGAAATATTTTCAAAAGTTCTGTCTGTCCGTATGATTTATTCATAGGTACCAAATGGGTTTAAATAAAACTCTTTTCCAAAATTAAGGGAAAAATCTTTCTTTAGAAGATTTCTACTAGAGTACTGATGTCAATTTTCAAGTTTGTTGATGAAAAGTTATGACCAGGAGCAGTGGAACACATTAACAAATACACAAACACTCGCATATATAATAAAAGATAGATTGACCACCTTTGATGGCTATGATCGTTCCATTGCGTGTGAGGGTGAGAAGTAAGCAATGGAAAAAGTCAGGAAATTTTAGAGTGAATCCGCGCACTATTATCTCTGTTTGTTCAGCATGATATCACAAAAGTTCTGAATGAGATTTATTTTGCTAAATTGGACCATTGATTTGAAAAGAAGTCATTGGTGTTTTGTAACGGATGTGTGCCCGATTACTTCACCTTTATTGTAGCTACCTGTCCACACCTCAAAATATCTTTCAAAATTCGCCGTCTGTTTACGTAATATCTTCGAAAGATTTCGATGAATTTCAATGAGATTTTGTGAAAGGTGAGAAATGAAGATCCGCGAATTTCGAGACGGATCTTTGCAGATTTACTTCCGCACGTCTCAGCTAACTGTCCTCACTATACACTAGCCCCAAAGATTCTCTGTCTGTCCACTTGATATCTCAAAAAGTTTTCAATAGATTCCAATGAAATTTATGGAAGGGTAGGCACTGAAAGTGGGTCCGTCTCCAATTACCCCCTTTACGTCATAAGTGACAGTCCACTTTCATTTTAAAACAAGGGTTCATGACATTTGATTGTAAATAGCTCTACATGACTTGCCCTGGGACAGATGGCTTTTTTTGTTAACTTCACAACTATGGCATTTCCTTTCAAACTATATTCAATATTCTCGTTCTGATTAAATGCGTAGTCTGAGTAAGGCATCACAGTGAATATCCGCCATTAAGAATAACAGTGCCAAAATGATTTTGAAACTTATCTGGAATGTCTATCCAAATTATATTTACTCGCGAAGGTTCCTCTAGTATATCCAGTTGGTTTCATCAGTCAACTCCAAAATTCCCAGGGAGTCCTATTACAGCGCCAGGACTTCAAGACCGCGAGGTGATTTCTGGTATAGATACTATTGAATCTATTTACGTCGAAAGGTCACCAGTTATAGATGATTCCTAGAGTGAGAGAGGGAGAGTAGTGATGTCTGTTGGTCTGTGTAGCGTATAAAATGTGTAGATATTGAGGACAAAGTCTACACTTGTTTCGTTTTTTTCCCGCCCTACGCTGACGTCATTGGAAGCATCGAAGGAAGAAAATGGACGATAGTCGCCATGACAGAATGGAGAATGAAGAATCTGCGTGGCCAGCGGAGATATGGAGGCGGGGATTGAACAAAGTTCGTAATTGTAATAAAAAAAATGCGTACAAATAGAACGTACATTTAATGGTAAACCATTTATAGCAATACAAGGCTAAAAAGAAATACATGTAAAGAAACATTAATAGAATCGGTCATGATAGAAGAGGCCTGTTAAGTTTAGATTACTAAGAAGTATCTTTACAGAGGAGGAAAGATTTGGTTATCAGATTATTCCTATACATAAAAATATAATTCCGGAGAGAATAATTAGTTAGGGAATCACTCGACGTAACAGGTCTAATGTCTTTTGTTTATCTATCGAATGGAGCCGGCTTAGTTGTGCCTAGAATAATAAGTGGTAGGTTTGACCGGGCTAAATTACCAAAGGGCGGTTTGTTCGGTTTCAACTAATATTCAATTATTTTCATATTTAGTTTTAACTGTAAATTGAGGAGCCGCTACACTACCATCTTTTGACACACTGCAAGAAACTCAATCCGGTTACTCTACCACCGATTAAAAGATAAAAGACCCTGACTGAATTTAGTAAAGTAAAATGAAAAAAGGTGGTCCCTTTGGATCTGTAAAGTTAAGCATAGATCAACTATGCAGCCATAGTGTCATATGCTTTGGGCCTCGCATTTTCTAGGGTCCATGACTAAATACTCAAAAGCTATCTCTTCTGATAGAGCGATTTTGCACTTGCTCAATAGTATCTTATAGGATACTTATCACTTTCATAGTGAACGCAAAATGAGATAAGTTTAAGTAAAATCAAACAAATTATTTTAAAAAAAACACATTTGTTAGGACACCGAGTTAAAAATTCTCAAACCTTTTATCTGCGAACAACTAGATTTGAAAATAAGACGCTAGCGTAATATAATACTCAACCGAGACTAAATTTCTGGAAAAATCCGAATCCTTTACATATACAATTGTAATTGGAAAAGAGATATAGACCAAACCAAAAGCTAAGATTTCGGTGACTTACGCCTCTCACATACGTACCTTTCCTCTTAAACTTTCGTTCAGTCTTGTTTCTGTGCCCTGCTGAGTATAGAAGTATACGTATGCTTGACAAAAGTCATGAGAAAAGAAATATAAATTCGTACAGTCACTCAGCAAACCTTGAATTCCTTCAAGTACGGACACTGTGTCCCCATGATACAGATAAGAATACCATGGTAACTTTAAGAAAGATAGATTTAAAGATAAGCCGTGAACAAGCAGGTAATTTGATATGTTTGACTTGGGAATCCTTATTCTTGATTTTGCAATGGGGAAAAGTCAGTTGGTATTTTTGCCCGGAGACGCTGTGGTCGCATTTTCCGGTTGCTAGGCAGAGAACGATAAGCGGAGAGAGAGAGAGAGAGAGAGAGAGAGAGAGAGAGAGAGAGAGAGAGAGAGAGAGAGAGAGAGAGAGAGAGAGAGAGAACGATAAGTGAGATGGGAGAGAGAGAAAACGATAAGGGGAGAGAGAGGGAGACCGATAAGAGGAGAGAGAGAGAAAGAGAGAGAGAGAGAGAACGATAAGGGGAGAGAGAGAATGATAAGAGGAGAAAGAACGATAAGCGAACAGAGAGAGAGAGAGAACTATAAACGAAGAGAATTAGAGAGAGAACGATGTGAAGAGAGAGAGAACGTGAAGCAGGGAGAACGAGAAGTGAAGAGAGGGAGAAAGAACGATAAGAGGAGAGAGAGGGAGAACGATAAGCGAAGAAAGAGAGAGGGAATGATAAGCGAAGAGAGAGAGAAAAAACGATAAACGAAAAGAATGAGAGAGAGAACGATTAGTGAAGAGAGAGAGAACATGAAGCAAAGAGAACGAGAAGTGAAGAGAGAGAGAAAGGGAGACAGAGAGAGAGAGAGGACGATTTGCGAGGAGAGAGAGAGAGAGAGAGAGAGAGAGAGATACAGTAGAATATAATAGCAGGAGGTTAGATTTAGGGCTTTTTCGCCTGACTTGAAAGTAGACAACGAATAAAGTTATGTATTTTACAATACTGATGCCTACCTTAGTGTGCACTTAATACATGCAAGGTTCCTTACCTATAATCCCATCCTATGTTTCTAATCCGAAAACAATGAGCTATTGCTGGTTCTTTAAAACACTTCAACAAATAAAACCAGTCGTGTATTTGTCATGATCTACGAGGACTTTTAAAATCTACGAAGCCGAGAGCAGGAACACAGGTCGGTAATTACCCCTCCTCTTCCCGAATTAATTTCTCCTTCTTGGATTATAGTTACTTTCGTTCGACCGCATCCAACGGTGCAGACGCTTGGAGATTTGCTCGGCACGTGTGAATGCAAAAAAAAAAAAAAAAAAATGAAAATCATTTAGTAGCAATGTTCCAGACGCTTTGGTGATGACCGTGACCATCTTGAATAAGCTATTTAATACGGACCCGTTTTCAGCTTATCACAATCACAAAACTTGAGATCCAAAATGGAAAGATCAGTAATGAACACTACAAGACTTCATTAGAGACCAAGAGACAAGTCTCATCACTGATTGAGACAGAATATCATCATCATCAGCAGCTTTTTAACGTCCGTCGTTGGACATAGACCTTCCCCAGGATTTGCCACACTTCTCTATCATGGGTATCGTGGAGCCAGTACTTCCTAAACTTGTCTAGCTCGTCTCTCCATCTAATATTCTATCGGCTTCGGTTGCGCATGTGATTTCGGGGGATCCATTATCGAAGAAATAAAAGAACTAGAAAAAATAAAATGACGCAAAAAGAGAAAATCTGCATTTTTTTCTACAAAAAAAAGACAAAAGAAAAACTACAGATCGAATATGAAAAAAAAAAATAATAAGGAAACAGAAAAAATACTACGGTCGTTTTGCTGGAACAGAAAAAGATTTTCATTTTTAAAAACGATAACAAAGAATAAAAAAGAAGAAAGATTACTACTATGCAGACATTGCATCCCTATTTTTTTTATTCTGACTTTTTTTTTTTTCAGACCAGACAGTGAGCCATTTCATTCATGAGAGTTCAAGGTGCATATACGCGTTTAGAGCACGTGGAAACATAGTCAAGTTCAGATCAATGCCCGGAGGCTGTGAACACATATTTGTTTCCACATTTTCCAGCGGGACATCCCTATGAAATTCCCAAGTATTTGTCTATTTGCTCTTGGTTATTGAACTGAACATTCAATTACGATATTTTTACCACTATTTATTGTTTTTGCTTGTTTTTTTTCTTTCTTCTTTTCAAGTGTGCTGGGCCATATGTAAGGTTCGACTTGACTGAAAATTAAAGAAACTGGATTGCATTTGATTTTTGGGGGGTGGAATGGGTTGGGGGCTATATGCATTAACAATAAGAGTTAAAGTCAAGTTCATTAATTTGCATACCCACGACTACAAATATGACACGAGGTTGGGATTTAGGTGGGGTCCCGCACGTTCTCAAACGTCCGGGCACTGGGTACAAGGGCGCTAGAGTCCTTGCACATGATTTTGCAAGGACGTTGAGAAAAGCTTATTTTCTTCACAGAAGGAATCCTGTTGTAGTTTCCCCATTACTTTTAGTTAAGGATTATATCCAAAACCCTTCTTACAACTGGATATTGAAAATGTCACTTCCTTCGACGACCCATATAAAAGACCTGAACACATGTGGTCATTCACTTATTGGCGTCGGCACCTCTAGCTGGTTACGACTTTTTGACCCCAGGACTTGTTGCCAGTTACTCTCTCTCTCTCTCTCTCTCTCTCTCTCTCCTCCTCCTCCTCCTCCTCCTCTTTAAGATCGGTATGATTTCACCGACCTCCTGTCCGATCTGAACTTGACTATTTATCCGCCGTGACCAATCTCTGTACTAACTTTTCCCTTTTTAGTTCACCGTTGTTGAGGCATCTCAAATACCCACAGCTGCACAGCTACTCAACCACGTCCTTGGCAGTGCTCCAAGCGCGTATACAACTTAAATTTTCATGAATGAAATGGCAATGCTTTTTGCTATCCGATAGTCACGTTGATCTCTTCTAATTCTTCTTACTTCGGGGAACGTGCATGGATTAAAATCCATGTGTTCTCTGTCTTCCATGGTCTGTCCGTCGAGTGTCTACCAGCGTCAGAGAATAGCAGTTCGGGGGACTGCAAAGAGGAGTTGAGATAAGTTAAAGTGAGAAATAGACAGGTGAATGAGAGTAGAGAGAAATCTAAGAGGTTTTCAACAACGTGAAGGAAAAAAAACATGTATGAAATTCTGCGAAATTTTCAAATCCAAAGAGTAATAATGTGTCAGCAAAGCTCACATTGTATAGCCAAACAGAGTCGCAAAAAAATGTACACTTGGTCATTGAAATGACATAGAATGTTTCTGTTTTTTGGGGTGAATGCTGCGTGAAAAATTCTTTTGTGTGTTTGTAGATTGTTCGAAATAATTCGTATATCTGTATCAAAAGTTTGCTAATTTTTGTGGGAATGCTTTGTAAGCTATTACAAAAGGGGATGATAATGTATAGATAAATCAGATTTACTATGTGGGTGTAGATGGTGCATGGAGTACTATTGATAGTAGTTTTTAAACATGTGTATGTACGTACGTGCGTGTGCACGGAGAGCGACTACTATGATTGTGGTAGTACTTGACTGTTGTTTTATGTGCGGGTGGGTCGTGTTGACTGTTGGTAGTCGGGTCCGTGTGGAACACATAGTTGTAGTTGATTAAATAGTCTATGCTGAATTTGGAGAAAAATGCATCCATTCTGAGATGATTGCACGTTTCTCGTAAAAAATATGTTCTTGTGTTGAAACTAATTATGTTTTTCGTGCAATTGCGTAGAAAAATTTCCGTACGTGTTTTTCGTGCATTGCTTCAGAGATAAAAAAAACGTTTGCATAAGGATGTAGAGGGTCACCATTGGAGAATTAGTTAATGTTGGATAGAAAGTTCTTGACTTCTTGGATGTATATTTCGGTTTGTTCGTTTTAGATTCTCCCTCGGATTTTCATCCGAAGGTTTTACAGAATCCATTCACATCGTGGGTCAACAGTTATAAGAGATATTCAGGTTGGAAGGTCAACAGTTTGTAGAAATTATGGTTCTACAGAGTTCTGGTTGTTCTCGTTAAAGAATGGGTGCCTGTTAAAATTGTGGGCCCGCGTGGACGGCAGTGGAAAAGTTCATGAAGGAGGGGAGACGTGTGAAGAGAATGCACACCAAGTATGAACGTCGGCGAGGAGATGAAACAAAGTAAAAAGGACGTATACAAGTATTTGGATAGACAAATAAAACGTACATTGTATACAGGGACATATTGACAAATAACGAATGAATATGAAATACATATAACGATGACACTGATACAATCGATTGCAAAAAGAAAAGAAATAGTGAAAGGTGGGAGCTCTGTTGTCATTGAAAATACAGTCGTCGGAGTCGAAGCGGGGGTGTCTGGACTGCATTTGAATCCATAAGGCATACCGAGGAATGGCTATGGAGACCGGGTTCGATGTGTATGCTAAACTGCAAAGTTGCGTGTGCAAGTTGGGGGCTATTCTCTAACACTTGTGGGCACTCGACGGACAGGCCATGAAAGACATAGAATACATGGAGTTTAATCCATGCGTGTTTTCGAAATAAGAAGAATTTTGAGAGAATTTAAGGCGAATACGCGTTTAGAACACGTGCTGAGGACACGGTTAAATAGCTGTGTAGCTGTGGGTATTTGAGATGCCTCAACATCGGTGAACTGGAATGGGCAAAGTTAGTACAGAGATTATTCACAGTGAAAAAATGGTCAAGTTCGAATCGGACAGGACGTCAGCGAAATTATACCGATCTTAGAGAGGAGGGAAGAGAGAGAGAGAGAGAGAGAGAGAGAGAGAGAGAGTAATTGGCAATAAGTGCCAGGGCCAAAAAGTCGTAACCAGCTAGAGGTGCCAGCACCAATAAGTGAATGACCACATGTGTTCATAGATTTTATATGGGTCTTCGATGGAAATGACGTTTTCGATATCGACCTGAAAGAAGGGTTTCGTACTTGATTTTCAACTAAGAGTATAGGGGGCGCTACACTGTACTGCAAGGGTCCCCAAGTCTTTGCGCATGATTTCGCGATGTCATTAGAACAGGCTTGACTTGATTCTTAGGATGGATCCTGTTAATGCTCTCAGGACGAACCTTAGTATTTTGGTTAGTGACTCTAGGATGGGGGACTATCCCGGACAACGATCGACCTCTCACCCCGAGGGCGTCAAAGAACAGATACTGCACTTAAATCTCCGTATTTATTTTTCGCTTTAGAAACCAAAATGTGACACAAGGTCGTTTTTAATGAACGGTTCCTGTCACGGAAGATCTGCAAAGATTGCTCCAGTCCCAACAAATAGTGTTGCAAAGGTATCAGGGAAGCCCGACCCATTCCTTTTTAGTGCGATGGAATGGTACTGCCTGGGGGCATTCTTCTTCGCCGAAATAGGACCGAGTAATTATTGAGGCCGTAGTATGAATCCTAGGTCTTCTGTGCTTAGCAATACCGAGCCTCAGAAAGCCATCATCGGCAAAGGCATTGCATGCAAAACCAAAGCATGTTCTATGGACATATACTACTCTTTGATCCTAGACAAGCGTTACAGCTCAGATTATTCATCCAAAAATGTAGTTTATTTCCCAAAATTACTAAAGTAGTTTCATAATGTGTAAGAAAATATGAAAATACAGAGAATAGTATGAATTTCAAATTTGTTCAAAGGAGATATACAAAATGCTAAATGCAGGACGAATGCTCAAACTGGATGTGGCACAAGGTCAGGGATGGGGGAGGTTTTGGTCGTTGCTGGTCTCAATCATTTACCTCTCACTAGACAATTTTATTTATATGCTAGTCTGATCATCCATCCATTTCCGTACTCCGTTCACTGGTGGGGGGGACTCCACCAAATGAGTATTGTGAAGTATTTACAGGTGGAAATGGTGGAGATGAAGATGAAAGAAGGGGTTGTGGCCCGTCAATAAGATGGGGGGAGGGGGCGAGGTCTTTTTTTTGACGGGGCATTTGCCAGTATTGGAGGTCGGGAATTGGATAGTAGTCTGGGACCTACATTCATTCAACTAACTGGGGGATTTCCTGCTTTTCTTTACTTCATTGGCAGGGAAAGTTGGGCGTCCCAAACGAGAATTTCGCCTCTTCCAGTAAAGCCAGTAAGCCGCTTGTAATTCCAGTCAAATCTGGGCCTTTTGACGCGTACCAGGCTCACGGCTTTCACCCATCTTTCGCTGAAGCAGGAAAGGTCTTATCTTTTCTTTCTTTCGCACCCTCACTTTCTCATCTTCTCTTTAATCTGATGCTTAGAGCATAAGACCAGCTGTTCGTGCAAAAAGACTCACATTCATAAATTTTTTCATTTGTGTCCACTACACCGCCATTCTTGCTATGACGTGCTCCTAGAGCGGGCAGACCTTTACACAGTGGACAAAAGCGGGCCCAGTCGTTTTTTTCCATCCCCGTGTGGCATCGAATACAGTCGGGTTGGTCCTCTTTGTCCATCTTGAAAAGCACGTTGTTGAGGGGCAGTGCATTCTGAGCCAACTACCAGATGAGGGAGAGCTCTGAATTGTTCAGCTTGTCAGCGCCTGGAGCTCAGGACCACATAGATCGGAGTTCCTGTGCCGACAGACCATGTCTATTGGTGAGCGAGCGGGTCTGGAACGACTCCTTCCACTACTCCCGATACAGTGTCTTAGGAGGACGTGTGAGTCCGCTGTCTATGGAAACTCGTCGGGGCCTTACGACATTCGCTTAGGAATGGTTCCTCACCCTTGGGACCGCGACGGCAGATCGTTGGGATCGAGGTGGGCATGAGCGTAGGAAGCCCTCACCCCTTAAGGTCTGCTTATAAACCGGTTCCTCTATTAGCATCCGGCATAGGGAGGCTAGCCTCGAATCATGTCGATGAATAGCCAAATGTGACATTCCTTGGCCTTCATTGTCCTGTCGTTCGATGCAGACCTGTCTGTTGACCATTTGCTTCCAAGTTTCCAGAGTAGGGAGAAGAGCACTCACTCTATCGTCCGCATCTGAATCTCAGGCAGTGGAAGTACAGACGGAAAAGGATACGGGAAAATGTATGTGCAATACGCATACACCCTGCCCTTCAAGGATAAGTTATTTTGGAGCCACTTGCTCACAGCAGCTCGGACCTTTGATTGTACTTCCGGTCAATTTTTGTTCAGTTGGAAGACGGGGCCGAATCACACTTTGAGGATAGGTTTGAGGTTTGTCCGTCCATTTGAAAGGTCATGGAAGATGAGCTCCTCTCCAGGCACTTGGCTGTACGCCATTTGACTTGCCTTAATTAATCATGGCCTCTGTCACCAGCTTGTAATGTTCGATCGCCTTGTGATAGGACATTAAGGCAGTGACATTATTGGCTTATGCAAGGACCTTGGCTGTCCGGCACTCCCCGCTGGTTGTGACTAACCGTTCTTTAACCTGTACAGGAAAGGTTTCATTGCAAGGACATAAAGTATCTATTTATTTACTCTCCCACCAGAGCAAAATGTGACACAAGGTCAGGGATTAACGTGCGGAAAATAGGAGCAACCAATCAAAAATAGCTCCAGCCGACACGACGTTGGCTGTTAAGCAATCGTGGTTGCTAGAACAACCGCAGTCACGAATGCGTCAGGACGAGCCCAACGTGTCCCTTTAAGAGCATGGGACAGTGCCGGTCCGGGGCAACAGATCCCCTGCAGCTCGGCTGAGTAATAGTGGGAGAGCCCAAGGATGAATCCACAGGCTCCCAATGCGCGTAGCAATGCGCAGCCTCAGTATAACCTCATTGGCTGACGCATTGCACCCGTGTATTCAGTCTTTGATGTTCACTAACACACAATCTCCGGCCATTCAACAGGCAAGTGTCAGTACCGGCGCCTCAGTCTCTGCCGGGGAACAGACACTACACTTTAATCCATGCCGAAAAGGCCCCCCAAAATGGAGGGGGGATGACGTAAGGACATAAAGAAGGGGTAGGACGTAAAGTACGGAAGCCCAGCCGAACTGACAGCGTGATCCCAAAGGGTCTTGACTTCTTCCCGTTGACCTGTACCACCGCGCTAGATGACCAGTACAAAAGACTGTCCGATGTGCAAAATTCAGTTCCGAATTCGGCGACCTGCCACGAATCGGTGGTTTACCCTATCAAACGCCTTTGATTGATTTAAATTGATCAGAACTACAAAACATATTTTTCATTCTCAAAACGAAGCCATTTAAACAGATTTCTCTTTGTTCAAATACTTATAAGCAGTACTATATATATGTGTGTGTGTGTGTGTGTATGTGTGTGTGTGTGTGTATGTGTGTGTGTGTGTGTGTGTGCATTTATATGAGTGCATGTGTCTGTTCAGAACATAATCTTAGAAGCCCATAAATGGAAGACGACCTAATTTAATCTTACCCAGCATTTCATCATCATCGTCATCATTAGTCTTTCAACGCACGCCGTTTGGTATAGACCTTCCCCAGGATTCGCCACACTTCTCTATCATGGGAGTCGCTGAGCCAGTACTTTCTGAATTTGTCTAGCTCGTCTCTCCATCTAGTATTCTGCCGGCCCCAGTTCCGCATGTGATCTCGGGGGATCCACGTCGTGAGTCACGATGTCCATTGGTTGTTCGCCATTCGTGCAACACGGCCAGCCCACTACCATTTGAGCTTTTTAATGGATTCTATGATGTCCCTGACTCTTGTCTTTTTCCAGATGTACTGTGCTGTCATGGTCTCTCCATGTGAGGCCCAACATAATTTTCTCATGTGCACGTTGCATAGTTCTCAATTCGTGGGTCTGTCTCTAGGCTCAGTTCCATGTTTCAGCTCCATAAGTGACTATTGGGAGGATACATTGGTTATACACCCAAAGACTTGGACCCTGCATTTACCGAATTTCAATTTTTTCATTACTCTTTTAGACGCATCGATAGCATCAACATAACTTCTAATTTGAGACAAGAAATTAAAAAAAAACGTATTCATGGTCCTCACTGCCAACCAAACCGATTCGGAGATCACCAAATTTTTTAACATGACCAGGTCCTTTATGTTTAAGATCAGGAATGAAGTGGAGGCCTCTAGTGGGGTCATATCATCCGTCATCAAAGGAAATAGATATTCTTAGCAATCAGGACGAATGTGTTCGCCCAGCTGATCCAAGTTATCACAAACAACGACCACAGCAAGATGCTGGACACGGTGGTCAGGCCCATGGATTGGCCCAGGTGAAGTCATACACGTTCAAGAAAGCCTTTGCTCTCTCGCATACGGCTCATGTGACCCAGAAGTAGCTGACCGAGAATTTTTATGATCATGTAACTATCAAACGTGCTGCCTCCTAGCTCTCCTGATTTGAATCACCTTGACTACTACATCTGTAACATCATCGAGAGGAAACCCAACCAGCAGCTCCACAATACCGAGGACCCATTGGATGATACCATCGTGGATATATGGACAGCATAACGAAAACCACCTGATCTGTGCATGCTGTCACTTCCAAGACCTCATCGAGGCTGTCCTTGAGGCTAAGGGCGGTTTTATCAAACAACCTGTTTCTATAATTCTGATTCAATGCTCTTCCAACTTGGGAATAGAGCACTCTGGTGGATGAGGAATTATGCATGATTAGATATATTGCTTAAATTCAACTTTACTGACTATCCAGTTCTGTGTAGGGCAGAGGTAAAATGCCAGCCTCTGGGTTGGAAGCAAAGGTTTCGGTCTTACCTCGTGGTACTAAATGGTATAATGGATAGTCTATAACCAGACTAATGAGTTTTAATACAACGAAACAGCTGTCGGTGGATGACACAAATATTTTATATATATATGTATATATATGTATATGTATATGTATATGCTAATTATTCCGAATAATGCAATTCTTTTGCCCATCAATACAAATCTAGTAAAAAGGCATCGTAACGGTGAAACAATTTTTTATGCTTAATGTAAGATAATTTTCACTGAAAGTACAATTGTGAAAAAACATCCGTATTACTCGATGAATTACATACAATACCGATTTCAGAACATCCTGGGATAGAAAAAGCTCAGAAAAGGAGATTGGGCGTGCCTTGACATAGTTATAGATTGCCACGAAGTGAATCATATGCGCAGCAAATCATTTCGCGTCCTGTCATCCATGAAGTCTTTATTCGGAGAAATAACTGCAATGTAAGCGATCCCTTTTTCTGCGTAAATGCCGAGCCAGAGCAACGATATTCTCAGAAGATAATAAGTCTTATAAAACCCTTTGAAAGACAAAAAAATAAAAAATAAAAAAAGACAATAATGAAAACGTGTAAATCGGAAATCGAGAACCTTCGTCGTGCATTGTAATGCTTACATCTATATTTCCTTGATAGGAGAGTCAATTTGGAATGTTTCAGCAAAATGCATAGCATTTCTGCGTTCGAATTAGTGTCTGTGTTGATTTTATATTTTCACCAAAATACATACATACATACATACATACATACATGCATGCATGCATACATATATATATATATATATATATATATATATATATATATATATATATATATATATATATATGTGTGTGTGTGTATGTGTGTGCGTGTGCGTGTGTGTTTTAAAAAATGCTTAGCTTGATCAGATACACGGCCAAACTATATAAAGTAAAGGAAGATTGTGTTGCATCAGTGTTTCAAGTTAAGAGAACCTGTTAATATACCAGGGGAGGGTCTATGTCCAACAACGAATGCTATAAGACTGACGAAGAAGTTGATGACTGAACAAATCAGCATATATACCTATTTTATTGTGAAAGTCAGTGTTTTCTCAATAAAATTGTTACTAACAAACCGATGCTGGTAAAGTGGTTAGGATACATTCAAATTTACATGGTAGTCATTCGATGTCAATTTTAGCTTATAATATGCAACTCAAGAGTTGTTCATCATAATATGTAGAAATATATCTATTGGCATAGTTATTGATATTTGTATTTCAGTTTCAGATATATAGGAATTGCCATGGGTCATGATGAGACATAATCTCAAGATAGAAATGAGATATTGTAAAGTTATTGATTGAAGGAAAAACAACGTTGGAATTGGCGAAAAAATTGGGCCGAGATCATATCGGAAAGCTCTGAATGAGAAAAACTAGTCTTAAAATGTCACAAAGAGAGATTCGAGAAAAACGGAAAGGATGAAAAACACGAGATCGATGGATTGATCTGTGAGAAAATCTTTGAAGAAGCTGGTATTGCAAATGTAAACAGACAGAAAAGGATACGGAATATCAGAAACAATGGCTAAAGACGTGGAAGCAACCAAACCACCACCTTTAGATACACTTTTAAAAATGCAGAATTTGGATGGAGAAGTACCTGAAAACTGATTTCCATACAGTGCTTCTTAGTGATGAATGTAAACCTTGATTGTATGGACCTGATCATAGGAACAGTTAGAAAACTCAAATGGCGATGAACTGGACATGTCACTAGAATGTCAGACAACCGCTGGACATCATGACTCACAAAGTGGAATCTCAAAGATCATATGCGAAATTGTGGCCGACGGAAAATAAGATGGCGTGACAAGCTAGATGTATTCAGTGAATACTGGCTCTGCAATGTCAATGATAAAGGAGCCTGGTGAATCTTGGGGAAGGTCTTCAACAACTGACGCTAAAAGGCTGAAAATGATGAATGAATGAATTAATTAATTAATCTTAAAATGTGTGTGAGAGCTCCAAAGCAAAGGGAAAAGACAAGCACCTAATGTACATGGACGACATGGAACTATTTGCAAATAATAGGGGAGAGCTCGAAACGTTGTTCAACAAAGTGAAGGAATATAGTGATGACATTGGGATGGAGTTTGGAATACAAAAATGTGCAAAAATGGTAATTCACAAAAGTTGGCTCACAGCGAAAGAAGGAAAGAATCAAACTTCCAGGCAGCAAGAAGATTAAATCATTGACCAGACAAGACTGAAACAAATACCTGAGAGATCTTGAATGTGACACAATAAAATGGGAAGAAATGAAGGAGAAAATAAAAAGAAAATAACTTAAAAGGATAAGGAAAATATTAGGGACCGAACTAAACAGCAGGAACCTGATAAAAGAAATGAACTCATGGGCTGTATCGGTAGCATGGTACACAGGACAATTCCTTGGGTGGACAACGACAGAACTCCAATCAATGGACTGGCGAACAAGAAAACTTATGTCAATGAACAAAGCCTTACACCTCAAGGTTAGCACAGATAAACTGTACATGAAGAGAAAAGAAGGCGGCAGAGGACTTAACAGCATAGAGAACTGTGTCCAGGGGGTCAGAACAGGTCTAGAAAAGAATGTGCAAGCAAACAAGAAAGACATTATGAAGAGTGCCCAGAGTAGCACAACGAACAACAAAAAAGTTGAAAACAATGGAGCAGCACAGCAAACAAGAAAAGAAAAATGAGAACAGAAGAAACTAAACGGGGAATTTAAAAGAAAGATAAAGGATGTTCCAGACGGGAGATTATGAACATGGTTACGAAAAGGAAACCTGAAGAGAGAAACAGAATTGCTCATCATGGCAGCCTAAGACAAATGCATCAGAACAAACTATATAAAATTAAATCAACAGATCACAGACAAATAACAAGTGCCGCCAGTGTGGGGAAAGGGATAAGACCGTAAACCACATATATAGTGAATGCAGTCAACTAGCCCAGAAGGAGTATAAACACAGACACGATGAAATAGTGACAGTGATACACTGAGAACGAACTAAACGAATTGGATGTAACCATGCTAAAAAGTGGTACCAGCACAACCGGAGACAGTCCTAGAGGATGGAAACCACAAATTACCTTGGGATTCTAACATCCAAACCGACCACCCCATCCAAGCGAGAAGACTGGACCTGGTAATCGTGGATAAGAAGAGGAGAACTTGCCAAATGATAGACGTGACTGCTCCTGTTGACCACAGAGTAAATAGGAAAGAGAGTGAAAAGCTGGAAAAATACTAGGACCGGGCAAGAAAACTAGAGAAGGTGATGAACATGAAAGTCAGGGTAATACCATTAATAGTTGGTGCACCTGGAACCGTACCAAAGACACTGAAGGCGAGATTTGTGGATCTACGGATAAAAAGAAGGATCGAGCCTGTGCAGACCACAGCACTGCTGGTGACTGCGCAAATACTGGGGAAAGTGCTAATGGCCTAACAGAGAGGAGGAAAAATCTGAACATTCCCCAAATGGTGGTGGAGGTACGAACCACAGCGCGGCTGTGATAGGTGAGGGATATATTAGATGAGTGTTGAAAACCAGCGGAGACTTACTGTCAGAGCCTTCAGCAAAAACCACCGGACAACTGGTCTGAAATTGTAAACCACAGCACAACTGAGAGTGTGAAGAGGAGGTCTGGAGACATGAGGAGACTTGCTGTCACTCAGTCAGCTGTCAACCAACAGGCAACTGGTGTGAATAATAATAATAATAATAATAATAATAATAATAATAATAATAATAATAATACTAATAATAATAATAATGATGATGATGATGATGATGATGATGATGATGATGATGAAGATGAAGAAGAAGAAGAAGAAGAAGAAGAAGAAGAAGAAGAAGAAGAAGAAGAAGAAGAAGAAAACCAACACAATACCTGAAATTGTTGGAGCATTGTGAATTATTGAGAAAAGGAATGACACTTCCGTAGAAAAAAAAATTTCCAGGAAAACCCAGCCTTCAGGATATTCAGAAAAGATTGTACAACCAAATACAGGTCATATTTTAGTGAAAGGTTTTGTCCAAATGATAATAGTGAAGATATTTAGCAAATTCCATAAAGTATCCGTTTTACAACCAAAATAAGGTTACATTTAATAATATTAACTGAATACCGGATAAGCCAGAGAGTTTTAATGACCTCCAATAATCTTTCTAATAGATTTCAAAATTTCCGGGTCTTCTCATAAAATCAGTAGATGGAAAATCCCTTCCGGTTTTTTTTTATTATATTTTTTAGCCAATCACTAAACTCAAGGCTCCATTCTTCATTGACAAGGAAGGAGATTGTGTTGAAAAGTAAGTATTTTTGTGTCGAATAAATGCCTTTTCCATGAACTGGCTATGAAGTTATTGACTTACCAACAAACAACTCGACAATCATTTTCAAGCAGTCGCAAAAAGTCGCCTCCTCAAAAATGATTATTACGTTGGTTTGATGAAGAATTGTTTGTAATACTGTGGCACCAAATATTTGATTTAACTAAAAAATCATTTTTTTTTAATCTCAAATATTTTGTTATGAGCTGTACAAATGGAATGGAATTCATTCCAAATGGTTCGTTTTCGTTATAGATAAACAACTACTTCGTCCATGGGGAATTTGTGAAATTTCTTTAATTTTCCTTCAAAATAATTATTTTCAAAATAACGATTAAATCTGATATAAGTACATAAATGTAATATAAAAATAAGCCCTTGCACACACATACCATAAGTATTTCTAGCTTCTACCAGAAGGACATTCCTGTTAAACTTTGCTCGTATTCGTGCAAACTCGGTGGACCATAGCGCAGTATTATTTCGTGTACATGAACCCTCCACTAAGGATTCTATAATTGCAGCTCCCCACGCGCAAAAAATAAGTCGGGTAAGATGATCCAATGGGAACTATTCAAACGACAGGAGTTTGGAAATGAGAACCAATAATATGTACACAAACCTGATAATGCTAATATAAAACATTATTTTTTCTGAGACTTTCCAACTGAAACTCATGGTCCAATCAAAACGAGAACAGATGACCTAACTATGGTAAACGCGAAGAAATAAGTCTGCTTAGTCACTCAATAGAAACTGTCACGTGACCAACGTCATTTGGCAGCAAGCTGTGTTGAGGGGTGATCAATTGAAAATTAGAATAAGGGAATAAATTACCTAGCTCGACTTTTTTTTAGAGGAGGGGTGGACACAAACTATTGGATAAATTTATCATAAACTTCCATAAAAAAATTGAACCCTGCACTAAAAACCTTTCAAGTCTTATCTAGACATAATAAAGAATAAACATTTTGATTTTTATCTATTTAGCTTCATTGGTGCGGCCCGTGCAGGCAGTATGTACAAAGTCAGCAAGCCAGGCAGCTGGACCAATTTGAAAACTGAAGAAATTTATGTTTTGATGATGGTTTTGGTTGATGCCATCTAATACGACTATGACCGTTATTCCCATCAATATTGGCGTTGGTGGGATTTGAAACCCTGGGAAGATGATAAAAACATTCGGAGATGAGCATCAGACGGAATACTCGAAAGAGTGTTAGAAGCGAAAGATACTATAAGTGTGGGGACTTTATAGGTACAGGTAATAATAATAATAATAATAATAATAATAATAATAATAATAATAATAATAATAATAATAATAATAATAATAATAATGATAATAATAATAATAATAATAATAAGAAGAAGAAGAAGAAGAAGAAGAAGAAAGAGATGAATTTCTTAAAGTCTTGTTTTAAAAAAAATAGATCTACATGAACGATGAAAGTATAATGTCTAGCTCAAGGGAATCTGCTCTCCTAGACTGGACCTCCTCATCGGACAAGGGCATTGCATTCCCTTACACTTGCGTTATGTCTGAAAAGGCAAGACAAAGTGATCTACTATCACATGTGCGTGTGGTTCTCCACATTAAACTAAAAGTTGAGTCATATATATATATATATATATATATATATATATATATATATATATATATTATTACTATTGTTATTGTGTCATCCACAGACAGCTGTTTCGATGTATTACATCTCTTCAGCGTGGCTAGAGACTTTCCATCTTCCCATCAAGTACCACGATACAAGATTGAAACCGGGAGGCCAATATCCTACCTCTGGGCTACGGAACTGGACGGTCAGTAGGGCTGAATTTAAGCGACATATTCATTTATGCAGAAAATCCCCATCTACCAGAGTGCTCTATTCCTATGGAAGAGCATTGTAAAAGCTTACAATGGATGAGTTACCTCACTTGAAGAGTGCTCATTCTACAAAGCTTTACAGCTTTGAACACGAAACATTAAAAAAAAAACCCTTCCGAAAGATTTTTGTGTCACTTCAGTCATTTATTTCCCAATATCTGTCAATGCAATTTACGTAATTTTTCTTCAGTGAATTTTTCCCTGTTTTACATACATTTTGTTATTATGGTTCAATGGGTGAATAATCTCTTGTTGGGATAATCAGTCGTTGACCATGTAGCTGTCTTGGGGATTTTAAAAGCAAAACAGTTATATTAACATGGCATTCAGTTGATCAAACAGCACTTTTCTTTCTTATTATATAGTTCATGTCATACCAGTAATTAGTCATTTTATTTAAAGTTTTATGTCTATTGTGCATCAATATTATTTTATACTGCAGGCTTATATTTTGAAACAAGGTTTACTTTACGAAGGTTACCCCAAAACGTTTTTAACAATGAGGTGTCAATAAAGGTAGCATCTCTTCTCTTGAATAAGTATTATTGAAAAGTATCGACATTTTTTGTCCTGAGGTTTTTCAGTTTTTCGAATCTTTGAAACATCAGAAACCATGAAAAACCTACTTGAAAATTTAAAAGAAAAATGTTTATGCTTTTTCAACTATATATATATATATATATATATATATATATATATATATATATATATATGTGTGTGTGTGTGTGTGTGTGTGTGTGTGTGTGTGTGCGTATATATATGCATGTGTGTATGTATATATATATGTGCGTATATATATATATATATATATATATATATATATATATATATATACATATATATATATATATCACAAACGGAAGGAAAATAAATACAATTATAAATGCTGAAACATATGTGACTATTAATTCAAGCTTGTATTTGTGTGTATGTGCTTAAGAGTATACGCGTGTGTTTATGTATTGATCATTTGCGTTCTGGTTAAATTTAGTTATATATTGCCCCACCTTCGAAACCTGAATGGAAGTAAATTCCCTAATTAGAATGTATATTAGAGAATAGGAACAGTTTAACTAGAAACGGAACAATAAAATAAATTCTTGAATGTGGGTGTGGAAAAAAAATCCTAGAAAAGCATCCCTGCTCAGTTGCACGTAGTCTATCTACATATATAGGGGTCGAAATATCAATTTTTCAGTATTCATGATTGTACCTTTGTGGTAGAGCGATCTTTATGCCAGTTGCTTGGGCTTCACTTCTCAACTGCAAGATCCGTATATTGCATAACAATTCAACGCAAGAACAAACTTGAGAAATCATTCATCAATTTTGATGTATTGTTATTCGCCCATAGCTATAGAACTTTTTATTCTCTTATGCGAATGAAAGTTTTAAACTCTTGGAATCAGGATTTTTTTGTAGGACACCATATCTGCGAAATATTATTCAGCCGCCTGCAATAATCATCGCTCTTATTGACTTCATTACCATTTGTTAACTATCCTAAATCACAGTCATATCCACTGCCAGAGTAAAAAGACCCAAGATAAAGATATATATTGTTAGCAGCTCAAAAACAATAACTGCTTTTACAGCTTTAAGCACCATCTAAGAATTGTCTTGAATGACACTCTGAATCACTACCTGAGTAAGAAGATCTAGGACAAAGGAATTCTCTCAAAATATATCATCAGCTACTTTATGAAAATCTCGTCAGCCGCTCTCAAGAAGTTATAAGCTAATTGCATATTATTTTGTGAAAATCTCTTCCTTCTGCATTGAAAGAGAATCGACACCAGCCGAAGAAAAATAAACCTATTTACAAACAATCAAGGCTGCAGACGACTCCCAAAACGATGGAATTCGGTAAGATTTCTGATATTTTGCTTTTGAAATTTTAAAACATTTTTTTCAGAAATGTTAAAGATGTTCTCTGTTTGAATTAAGTCAATAGACAATGTCTATTTGTTTTCTTAGATAGTTTCTCGAATCGATACATTTGTAATTGGTATGCCTCTATGTCATTTCCTGTTCTACATGAAAATCCATTCTGTTGTAATGATGAGTCTGCCCGCGATCAGTTCTACAGAAGTTTAACTCTTCCTGAAATCATTTTCAGTTGATAAGTTGGAACTGCTTTGCTTGTATTTTATGCTAAAATCTTATCCCGTGGATCAGGTTTTCTTTACCTTAACGTATATGCAATATTCGGTCATACCAATTTTGACATGAAACAGCATTTTAAACTTATTACCTTTGCCGACAAAGAGTTGGAAGAGTCTGTTTATCGACACAATATCTCAAAAAGTTCTCAATAAATTTCAATGTCACATCCGTGGAAGGATGGGCTATGGGATAATGAATCTATCTTTCTAATGAGAGAAAATTCATAAATGAAAGAAACAATCTTTTATTTCTCTTTTGACATCTATGAATTCGTTTGTGTTAGTTCAAATGATACAACTGGAAGTACTCACGGTATTCCAATGACATTTTGAAGATGAGTGGACAATGAGCTGGGGAGAAATTGACCGCATTTGGGTTTGAATCCATTGACTTTGAACAGTAACCTCCCCTGCAAGTAATCATCATGATTCGGTTTTTAGTTTCGCTGGCGATGGCAGCAGCGGATACTCTTTAAATGCTTTCTGTTTATTTGGTTGTGTAACATCCTGTGTTTCGACTGAGTACATGAGCAAGATACAATTCTGAATTCAGTTCACTGCAATTTCGAATTACACGCGAACGAGAAACTCGAAATTTGTATTATGATTCCGTAGTGTCGAGATCGACGATAGGTACTTGACTTCCAGCGGGGGAACTTTCCAAGAGGAGGAATTTTTGCCAGAGGTAGAATCAAGGAGGATTTTCTGCGAAGAACGGAGCATATAGTGGAAAGTATAATGCTGAGAAAATTCATCATCATCATCATCATCATAATCATCAGTCTTTTGACGTCCATCGTTGGACATAGACCTTCTCCAGGATCTGCCACATTTCTCTATTATGGGCGTCGCTGAGCCAGTATTTTCTGAATTTGTCTAGTTCATCTCTCCATCTTGTATCCTGTCGGCCTTGGTTTCGCATATGATCTCTGGGGATCCATATTGTGAGTCGTGAGGTCCATCGATTGTCTGCCATTCTTGCAACATGACCAACCCATTGCCATTCGAGTTCTTTGATAGATTCTATGATGTCTTGAACTCCCGTTTTCTTCCTGATCTACTGTGCTGTATTGTGATCTCTCCTTGTAAGATTGAGCATGATTCTCTCATACGCGCGTTACATGCTTCCCTGTCCTTTTATGTGCACGTTGCATAGTTCTCAATTTGTGGATCTGCCTCTTGGTTAGGTTCCATGTTTCAGCTCTATAGGAGACTATCGGGAGAATGCATTGGTTGTATACTCTTCTTTTTAGGATTATTGGGATCGTCTTGTTTTTGAAGGTTGAGCTTGCTTTGCCGAAGGCTTGCCATCCTAGGTGATTCCCCGCTCCATTTCTTATTCTTTTTTTGGTTTCATAGATATCTGTTATCCCAGATGGATGTAGTGGTCTACTCTCTCCAATTTTGCTTCTTCGATTTTTACAGTTATGTTCTTATTTTCGATGTGGTTGTTGCGCATAATTCAAAGCGGTGGAGGATTTTAGGGAACTCGGGATCGTAAGAGGAAAACTTCAAGAACCACTGTTAGGAAAGGGGATCTTTAATTATCGTGAGAATGGCTATATTTGGGATGAATAAAGGGAAAAGAAATATGTTACATGTTACACATATCGAATATGAAAAAAAGGATCTTGCTTGAGAGAGGTAGACGCTAAGGAATAAGTGCATGACAACGCCATACATAATTATTAAAGCACTTGTACTCAAAACTATCCAACTTTTCCAAATGTCTTGCGTAATCAACCATAATGGAATTCTAGATCGAAGCCCAAATCCAGAAAACTGTAAGATGAATGTAAAAATTGATACTGGACAAACCTTTATCACTGAAAGTACTGGCCATAGAGATGATGTTAGAATTTATATGATATGATTATCGATAGGCAGTTTGTATATTTCTATCTACGGAACCCTCTGTTTTCTCTTCAATTGTCAATAAATTGGTATACTGATAAAATATCGCTATAGAATCTTTTTGTCACACAACGGTATTTGTGAATTGACCCCGCAATGGATGCTGCAATAGCTCTCAACAACAATCATGATAACTTGCAGAACCAGTGGATTTTCCGTGGGTGTTGACATCTAAGATTGTCTATTATCTAATGCCTCTACTCTTCTCTCACTTTATACTTGTATTTTCTCATATACCATCCAATCTTCGTTGCCGTTCCATGATTTCATCTAAATGTTTGCTGGGAGCATACTAATGCACAAAAAATCATATTCGTAAACTGTTTCCATAATAACCGTTGCTACAATATTTAGGTTTTTGTTGAATTTATTTCAAGGATTTCAAACTTGTACTCAAAACTATCCAACTTTTCCAAATGTCTTGCGTAATCATCCAAAGTGGAATTCTAAATCGGACAGAAAGCCCCTGTTTATATAATGTCCAGGGTTCCTCATTATTCTTTTTCTTTGTCAGTGACAACGGAATCTTCCACTTCAAAGAGATAGTCGTCCTGATTTTAAAAATCTCTCCTATCTTCTATTTGAAACAATGTACTCTTCACTGAAACTTATTCGACAGTTTCTTTTCCAAACCTGTACACTTCACATGTTCAAAATGCGTAGAAGTAATAAGTCTGAATTTACTTGTGATTTTTTTTCTTTTCTAATTCAGGTACATTGATTTTCTTGGCGTTATCCCTTGTTGGCGTTTTGGCCCAAACCCCATGTTCCGTTCCGTGTAGACGTCCAAATGGTTTCAACCCAAACTTATTGAATTCGACAATAATATGCCCCGTCCAAGAAGAACATAGAACTTTAGACATCAGCCTCATTAAAATAGTACTTAAAGACTTGAAGAATTTGGCCCATCAGACCAAAATCATACTGGTAAGATTTTATATTTTCGTTTACTAAAAAAACTCACTACGCAATCTAAATCTACCCATCTGTATATGAACACATCCTCAAAACTGTCGATGCTTCTGCATACTAGTGAAATTAGCTTACTCACATGATATATCTATCTTCACCAGCTGCTCAGGACTTTAAACCTTGTGCCTGATTCATGTAAAGATAGTGCTTATCTATCTATCTGTTAATTGATATTTAGTCAGTTTACAGGCTTAGATGTTTGCGTATGTGCCACCAACACAAGTGTCCAAGTCTATGTAAAAGCCATTACTTTGAATGTTGATTTTCATGGCAGACAATCTTTCCAACTTAAAAGTTTGGTGCGATGCAATATTCCTTGACGGACAGCCTTTATTTGATTCTTATATATAATAATATCTACTTATGTCATTGCTTCCTGGTTAGTTATATCGTATTTCCAGGGGTTTGGAATTTTTCGCACACTAAATGATGTACTGCAGATTCTGACTAAGCCGTCGATGATTTAGTGATGACTAACTAGGAGTCAAATTGGTTTGTAAATGCAAGCCGGATTAAACGGATCCATGACCCAAATAATACACCCCCCATATATATATATATATATATATATATATATATATATATATATATATATATATATATACATATATATATATATATATATATATATAGTAGAATGTGGATTCGCTACACAAACTAGCTCATGTTTCTGCCCTCTTCGGGCCTTAATGTCTTTGAAAACGAATTTAATGTGACAATGTAAGTATATCTTGATATTTTCTTCTTCGATCTGCAAAGGAAAGACGCATTCAAGAAAGCGATCTCTTAGATGACCCATGTATCAATCTACCTGCTGTCCAGGCTCTGTCAACCATCAACAACGTGAGTGAAAATCCTTTTAATCTATCTACACTTATGATACACAACAACAAACCCGATTTAAAAAAAAAATAAACTGCTCATCGCACATGAGTGTAGTGATATGATCAAACAATTCACTTAACAGAAATAGTAAAGAAGATATGAATCTTGATATTTATTAACAATGGCCTGTGAGATCTTTCTGTTGAACATTGTTCCACGCTAGGCACCCAACATAGATGAGCGTAATACGCTTACCCCTGTCAAGGTTGACAATGAGTGGAACAATGTCTTCTGATGATTACCACCCATATATCAATGATAGAAAGTGATCTAACAAAATATATACATACATAATAAGCATATTTATTAAATGTGATTTATATAACTCCATCTTCATTGCATATATATGGCATAATCATATACATGTTCAAGATATACCTTATATATATATGTATACATATTTATATATATACATATACATATATATATTTATATATATGTGTGTGTGTGTGTGTGTGTGTATGTGTGCACGCTCTTGCTCGCACGTATTTGCATATGCTTTCTATATCTGCGTGTGCACGCGTATTTGTTCGTGTATGTGTCTGTACACTACTTCCTTGATTTAAAAGGGTTATCGCGTATCATGTTTGGTTCAGTTTAATTCAAATCTCAGCTCCAAATTCAACGACCGGAATCGTCTACAGTGATCCTAATTTGGAGAGAGTGAGTTTAAAACACTGTGTGTAAAATTCCTTGTATACTGCATTGAGATTTTTTTTTTTTTTTAGAGTTTTTCGTGTTACAAAGAGACACGGAAAACTTGTAGACTCATTAGCAGAGAACGCCATTCAAGGATCCATGTTGAACGTTGACTTTTGTTCATGGAGGAACACACAAAAATTGATCAAGGAGGCCCTTGCCAGACACAGTTATGCGCTGAATTTTGATTCGAAAAATTCAACGAATAATGTCTGCTCCTGTGGTCTATGATGAAACGTTCGGTTAAATGCATTGATAAGGAAGGCTAACGTATTCAAGAAGGAATATTGTTTTAATGAATGATTCTTAAATCAATTGGCTACAGACTTATTGACGAACATACATATTGTGTGTGTGTGTGTGAGAGAGAGAAAGAGAGAGTGTGTGTGCGTGAGTGTGGATGTGAGGAGCCGCTCAAAAGTTCAGAGAAATTGAACAGATTGATCAATTTGTTCATGTTAAGATACCAAGTGCCCCCCACCTATATACAAGAGTCGATCAATAAATCCGTTGCCTGATACAGTTATTAGCTATATGAATTTTGACTCTATAATGTTCGATATATGTGATTAATGTAATTGCGTTAGGTTGAGGGCATTGACAAAGAAAGAAATGTTAAAAAATAGATACTTTTTTCTGAAAAATAAATAAATAGATGGGCTATAGACTTATTGACGAAGTTTTGTAACTACTATAATTGACTTCGGAGTCTAGTACACTCTAGTAACCCCCCTCCCATTCTTCCCAATTAGTGAATAGAGGTTGGCGGGGGGTTCAACTTTATACTTTTTATAGAGATACTTAGAATTTTAGAAAATGTTTTAACATATAAAAATACTAATATCAATTTTTTTTCTACGTTCCAAATAGTCCTTGCATTTTTCTTTGGTTTGAAATCATTTTTTCCTCTATGCAAAATTTTGATAACTAGCATCACCAACCCATCAACATGAATTGAACGAGTATTATTCCAAACGCCTAACTATTTATTTCGGTCACGGATGTTAAAAAAAAAAACAATAAAGGAAGTAAAAGTATTGGAAGTCACTTTTAACTTCCTCATTCTTATAACCATTTTCCTCGTCATATTTGAGCACTTTTACAACAAAAACGAACCCTATACCTAGCTAGGGTTCTGTATGAAAGTTGAAGTAAGAAAAATTATTTTCAGAAATGCTTAACAAGTGTCTCAGAGCATATTTTTGACTTGGGCTGACATCTGCCACCGATAAATTTGCCAGCTATGACGCCATCAGATGTGTCGGCCGCTCATTCACGGAACATCCTTTTTTTCAACAATGTACTCTTTCTAGAGACATTACGAATTCAAAAAAAAATAATAATCTCCACAACCCTCCACACTATTTATTCAGTTATTTTAATACTCTTATCCATTCAAAGCTATATAAAACCCATAATGTCTAGCTGTTGATATTATTAGCGTTACGGCGCACCCTAGATAATCCTCAAAGTGTTAAAACAATGATAATTGATTTGTTTTTCTTTCACAATGTTCATTAATTTCAATCCAAAAAAAAAAAGATTACTTGGTCTTTCATTACGAATCAAATGACATTATAAGATGAATATTTTCTAGCTCCTCCAACTCAATAGATATTTCCAGTTTTTCCCCCTAATATGCTCTTGATGCAATATCAAGAGCTGCTTTTTTGGTAACGAACTGAAGATGTGTGTGGGTGACTGGGAGTCAAGAGTATATATCTTGCGATATAGTAAACGCCTCATCGATTCCGACATAGAAGCTACATTGTGGCTGATAAGATCAAATGTATCAGCATATTCCAATTAAATTTCCTGTAAAAGTTGTAATGAGGATATGTTTGTAAAATACATATGCAAACTAGAAAGCACTCAGAGAGAGCATACTTCTACCCACGCCAGGGGGAATTAATTGTGTATGGATCCGCCCCAAAATGCATGTTTCTTCCATGGCCAATTCCCACCTTTCCAGAAAAAGTCATTGAAATTCATTGAGAAGCTTTGGCGATATTGTGTGGACAGATATGAAAATCTGGCGTAATTATATGGTGCAGACCTATAAATACGGAATAGAGGAGGTAACTGTGCATGGATCAACCCTAACGTCTAAGCAGTTCTCTTGTAGTCCATTGTTCACCCTTCCACTATCACAGGGGAATTCATCGAGAACTTTTGGAGATGTCCTATGGGCAGACATGAGCGAAATCATAAATGTATGAAAAAACTGAAAAATATCTCTCAATCAAAATAAGTTCCTTGATCCGCCCCAAAATTCAATCACTCCTTACATTAGTTTTTATGAATATCAAATGCTACACCCCTCCACAAAATGTCATTGGAATTCATCGAGATTTTTGGCGATATTATATGGTGTGGATATATGATACGATAGGGGGGGGGGTAATTGTGAACAATTTAATCATTTCTTCCGTAGACTTGTGTTTACCTTACCACGAAATATCATAGAAATCCATTGAGAACTTTAAGGGATATCAAACGAAAGGTCATGAGCATATGTATGGGGGTGAAACGGAAAAATATTCATTCTACCCTATTGTCCACAAAATATCGAAATTCATTAAGCAATTTTGAAGATATCTTGTCGATAGACAGAAAAACAGACCGACAGAAAGATGAGACCAAATGCATTTGTTGGCAGAGTTTGATATGATTCGAACTAGCAGAGCTTGTGAGTCACAAAATTATATTTCAAATAACTAGGCAAAAAGTATTCGCTTTAAGGCTAAAACAAATGTGGTTAGTGATGAAACATTGGCTAATCAGTTAGTCAGTAGTAATTAATTTCATTTCCTTTCAATGACACCTTTTCTTATTCGTATGAAGGCTTAGATTTGCCATTCATTTTTCTAAATATTTATAGTGATCTTAGAAGATGGAATCTGTCCTCTAGATTATCGAAATTAACGCCGAATAATGAGCAGATCAAATTGCTATGCCTATTTTTTAGCACTAAATAATGAAAATAAAAATTGAGATTCAGGCAAAGATCTACCTGCGATACCTAACACGCATTGAAAATGGTAAATTCTTCCTCTCTTCCTACTGATGTCACACAACACTGTCAATAAGATAACTGATCGTTATCTTCATGGTATTTAAGCTTTTGGCGGTAAAATCTCTCTCTCTCTCTCTCTCTCTCTCTCTCTCTCTCTCTCTCTCTCTCTCTCTGACTGCTTCAGAGTACGCTCGCATATTCACTCTTTTCTTTAGTTAGGTTTGTTTTTATATACACCTAGTTTCTGTATCCACCCTTTTATATACACTAAGTAATTCTTCTCTTTCTCAATATGCAAAATTAGGTATGCAATTAAGTAAAAACAATTGGAGTAAGATATGCTTTGTAAAGTGATTTCTTGATAAACATGTATTACTATTTTTTCTACGATATATAACTAAGTGAAAATATCACTACATATATAGATATATATCATAAAATGTTAGTTTGACTTGTAAAGTCAAATTATCTCTTTCTCTTCTTCTTTTGTAGATGCCGTCACTGCGAGCCAAGTTACACGACCACATGCTAATTTACAATGTCTTTATTGAACGTTTACAATGGATACAACAATGTTTATTCAAATTAGAAGGACAGACTAATACAATATCGTCCCGCTTGAACCTGATCCGTTCAGGGGTGCTGACACTCGTTTGTATTAGCTGGGACGGGCAACAAAAATCAGAAAATAACGTTGACATTAATTATTTAGACCGACAAAGCAAATACATGGAAAATATATTTGCCTATTCCAGTATGAGAACCTTAGGAAACTACGCGAATGGCATGGTTCACAAGATAACGTCTCTACAATCGTAGAGAAATCACTCCAATATTTCATGCCGAATGTGTTCATTATTGAAATTAATGTTTCATTATGCAATCAGTTTACCTTTCATGTTGGTTGTGCTTATATGTATTCAAGAGTTGTTTACTTGTTTTAATGATAAAATCATACAATGTATATACATATATACATGTGTGTGTGTGTGTGTGTGTGTGTGTGTGTGTGTGTGTGTGTGTGTATGCAGGTGCGTGTGTGTGTATATACATATTACATAAAGCACGTAAAACTGCCGTGGATGACACAATCATTAATATTTATTATTCATTACATATACGTATGTACGTATGTATATATGTATGTATGTATGTATGTATGTATGTACATATGTATGTATCTATAAACTTATTAATCCCCGTGAAAAAAATTCACGAATATGTGCGAATTTCTATCAAATTATTTTTGAAAGGAAAAAAAACAACTGAACTCGTTTAAGTGGACGAGCTCATTATTCTGAATGACACGTACGAAATATTTTCGTGAGCGAAATTGGCATATTCAAGTGAAACAGTCCTCTGCTTTGGACAGAAATAGGCATGAAAATGTCATTGGGACATCCTCTATGTGTGTGTGTGCGTGTATGCATGTGTGTATGTGTGTGCGTATATGCATGTGTGTGCGCGCGCGTGTGTGTCTGTGTGTTAACAAGCGTAAAAGTTTCTTTTACAAGAGTTAACGGAAAATAGCACGATTCAAAACGAACACTGATTAATATGAAAGTATATCATATCGAAACAAAAGCACGAATCAAATTGTTAAATTGTTAAAGATGCTGACACGTGAAAGCAGACATGAAAATATACGTTAGCTGAAAACAAAAGATTATTTGTATACATGTGTGTATGCTCACTCATGGTTTAGGTTTTTATATAAATGTATGTTCAACACTCAACACTCACTCTCACTCTCTCATGCATACATGCATACACACACATACAGACGGGCATACTCACACACACACACACACACACACACACACACACATATATATATATATATAAATAAATATATATATACAATTCTCAAATTTTGTTATATATATATATATATATATATATATATATGTATATATATAAATATATATATATATATATATATATATATATATATATATATATATATATATATATATATATATATATATATATATATATATTGTTTTATATACTTCTTTTAATTTTGGTTAAACTATATTAGCGACCAATCACGACTTACTCTGCTGAAAATTGTATTAAAGGGAGACTATTCTGACGACTTTATTGAGGGAACTGGGTTTTATAGATTTATTCTTCAATTTTATTTGAGATTAAGCTGAAAAAGAAAACAAACAAACATACCTAGTTACAAGTAAACATTTAACATTTTACAATAAAAACAATTGATTAGTTTGATGATACTTTCAAATCAGTTTACTTCCCAAATAATTTCATAGTCATGATAAGTACAAAGCAAGAGATATCAGAGTTACCTCCCTTGCAATATGTTCTCCTGATGTTGAACATATAAAGTTACATTAGATAAGCACGAATACTGATTATATTTCGATACATGCATGCAGTACAGAACAAATTCAGATGAAAAAGAAGAAGAATTGAATTAAAACTATTGTTTCCGTTATTTTATCTTTATTTATATTTCGCATATACGCATATATATATATATATATATATATATATATATATATATATATATATATATATATATATATATTTATATGTATATATATATATATATATATATATATATATATATATATATATATATACATATATATATATATGATTTTAGTTTTGCTCATGTATCATTTTTAAGTTGTTTGACAGTAAGTTTTCCATTGTTTAAGATAAATTCTTTTTTTTTCAAATATACATCGAATAAAGATTGATTTTTAAACCATGTATCTTGTGGCTGTTCGTTTATTCGAAAACTGTCATATCTACAGTTGAACATCAATCGCGAGGTATTTAACAAAGTGCATAGAATATATATAAAACTTTAGAAATTTCAAAGACAACACAGAGCGATAAAGATGTCGTTGTGCTGTCAGTAAAATTAAATCCTCGGGTAAAAAGAGGTCGAAATGCAGACCTGCTCGTGGAATTCGTTCGAGAATCCAAGAGAGAATGGTAATTAGTCGGCAGATTGGTAGTCACCGTTTGAAACCGAATACCAGAACGATATTCTTACAAATGTCGGACAAGGGAAAGCAAAAAAAAAAAAAAAAGTGGAAGTCTAACTAAGCAGCTTCTTTCTCGAGAGTTAAGAACAGAAGGCGCTTAAAACCTTCCTTTTACTGCATTTGATTTTTTTTGTCTGAAAAATCTATATAACTGAGTGCTTACTATGGACCGATAATTAGTAAATTAATTTCGATAGTGTCACAATTTAGATTTGCATGGTAGCTCACAGTTGTGGCTTTGTACAAGACTAGACGACGCTCAAAAAATGACCATTCGCCAGTGCAGTGCAATTGAGTCCTTCAACAAGACGGAGATTATGTGCAACAATAATAAAAATACTAAGATCAAAATCGAGAACACAGAACTGGAGAAAGTAGATCACTACATCCACCTAAGACAACGAATCTCCATGAGACCCTCGAAAGAAGAAGAACTCAAGCGAAGAATCACACTAGGATGGCAAGCATTTGACAGTGCCAGCTCAACCTCCCAAAACAAGAAAATCCCATTAATCCTAATAAGGAAGGGTATACATCCGATGCACCCTCCCAATAGTCACTTACAGAGCTGAAACATGGAACCTAAGCAAGAGATAGATCTGCAAATTGAGAACCATGCAACGGGCACATGAGAGAATTATGCTGGACCTCACATGGAGAGACCATAAGACAGCGCAGTACATCCGAGAAAAAACAAGAGTCTGGAACATCACAGTATCCATTAAAAATCTCAAATTACAGTGGGCTGGTCATGTTGCAAGAATAGCAGACAACCGATGGACATCGTGACTCATGACATGAATCCCCCGAGATCACTTAAGAAACCGACGCCGGCAGAATATCATATGGAGAGACGAGCTATAAAAATTCAGAAAATACTGGCTCCACGACGCCCATGATAGAGAAGTGTGGCGAATCCTGGCGAAGGTCTTTGTCCAATGACGGACGTTGAAAGAATGATGATGATGATGATGATGATGATTTAAACATCACTGAAGCCTTGTACCAGCCTTGTGCCTGAGTCTAATAGATAACTATCTTTGAACGGTGATTCGCAGACATTTGCTAGTGTAATGAGTTTGAACTTCATCGTATGCCCGACCACTGTGGGCTTGTGCAAGACTAAGCTTTGTTTAGTAAACCTTTTCAGTGCTTGTAGTAAACCGTCACTCTACTGTTGTGATCTCGATCCACACTGGGTGCCTCAATGCCATGGTTTTGAGTCAAATTAACTTAAGCTTATCTATTAGCTATAAGTCTGCGAATTCTATCCCTACAAAATCACTGCATCATGATGTACTTGTTTTACGAAATAACTTACTAAGTCTTGCTTTATATTTTTTGCTTCTGCCAACGAAGTTAGTTTATCATCAATACATGTTACTGTTTATTGTTTGAGGAAGGCCAAGGTCGTTGCAGCCACTCCAGTGTGAACAGTACGGTTAGAGCGCTATTTCCCAGTTCAGCCGACCATTCAAGCACGACTCAGAGACAGAAGTCATTTAAATTATCAAGAAAAATAATTCCATTTTTCTCTCTTCAGTATGATTTTATAACCCAATTTTTCGGGATATGATTTAGATGTATTTTTTTAAAATTCAGTTTTGCTCAAATTATTATTGTTTACCATTATTGTGGGCATTTCCTTATTTTTACAAGAATTTTTTCTTAAATTTTTGATTGCAACTTGAGTCGTAGTCGCCCAATATGAAAATGATAATTGAAAATATCAATGTAGTCAATTGAATAATTCGAATACGTTGCGTGGAATAAAAAGGAAAATAAAAAGTCAGAAAAACGACTTTTCAAAGTTCAAAACCTGTAGTTAGTAGCTGTACAAGTGAAATTAATGCGTGGTTCGACAGCTCGAATTGAGTTGTGATTTAAAAAAAAACAATTGAAAAATCAAGATGATGGTTTACAGAGATCAAAAATTAATAATAATGATACTCATGTTGTTGTTTTTTCAATTAATATTGGGTTAATTAAGATCCAGTTGGCTGAATTAGAGCGTTGTATTGCTTTCCAAGCGAGACGAGCTATCTTCCCTCGATTTATTTTCACACATACCATAGGTTGGCAAAAATAAGATTAAATAATGAATTAAATACGACTTGATTGATCGATTATAAAAATGTAACATTTCTTTTTCGTTTTCTTATAACAAATTTTTTTATTTGTCTTTTTCCACTTAATTTCACAATAGATTTCTAATCTCACGGTGATTTTCTTATCAATTTTTAAGCATTCATCGAAAAATCTTATACGGCAGAAATAAGAATAGAACATTTTTACAGCTAAAGTTGAGGTCAATTTTGTTTATGTTATTGTTTTTATTATTAAAAAAAATCCCTATATAATTTGAAAAAATGTTTTAAAGTACTTTTTCAATGTGTTCTATTGATTAAAAATATAGGTTTGATATTTAATGGATCCTATATTGCAAGGGAAAGTAGTAATGGTAGTTTGATCTATGTAGCGTTAAGATAGTAGTCGTAGAGGACAGAGGAATCCGTCCCATGTCTTCGAATTTACAGCCAAATGCTATTACATCCCAAGTAGAATTGAGAAAGGTAGGAGTGGCCACCTTGTTTTGATATAAACATCCGGTTCCATTTTTGTTTCTTCTTTAGAAGGGAGAATTTCTGTGCTATGTATGAATATGGTCGTGGATATTAAACATAGTTCATAATCGAAGCAAAGTGAAATATATATTTTTAGGCGAACAAATCAGCCGTTCATTTAATAAGTTGACAAATAAGACACATATAAGCATCACATTTAGAGCTGAGAGGAAAAGATGTAAGCGTTATGGACATTGATATGGTCGTTGATAGAATTGGCATGATCGAGGAAAGAGATTGGGTCCATGATAGAATGGATACATAGAGTCAGGTAGTATCTACGAAAGTTTGAGCGAAATGTGGGAGCTCTGTGCAAGTCTTCACAGTGGCCATGAGTTAATGGAGCAGAGATAATTGAGGTGCTTTAAATACATAAGACTAGGTATTTCGACGACCAACAAATGATTATAGAAGTAGGGTTATTAATGGTATGCCTTGCTGCCAAGATTAAAGAGGTGAGATGTTACAACCGTATTTATGATCGCCAGGAGCAAGTTGGGTGGGGGCATTCTTGAACGCTGAAAACCCCACGACCGAAAGACTATTCAACACTATCAACCCATGTGTGCAACCTAAAGTAAGGAGAATTAGAAAGCAGAAGATGGTTGTTACTGTGATGTAGCAAGTGCATTACTATCTCAGTCACGTGCAGCAGACTAGTGAATACTAGAGAAGAAGACATGTGATTTAGTAGTTGAGCGTATGAGAGAGATCTCAACATCTGTGAAACGAAAGCATCAAGATTCAGAACAGTAATTGGAGATACGGTAAAGTTGGAGTCGGCGAATGACCGGTAGAGAGAAGGAGAGAGCGAGAGAGATGAGTTGACCGATTGAGATAAGTGGGGCCGTTGAGCACTGGTGCACTTACGTCCAAGTACAAGGCTAAAAGAAGTGACGTATTGAATACATGGCTGGATTTAAGGTTTCGTATCTAAAGCTTATCCTTATTCATTTTTCTATTGTAACTTAAAATTAAGGAGTCGATACAAAAAAAAGCTATTAGCGAAAAAATTATATGACCTGAATTGCTCACACTCACAGTGTATGCAAAGAGTCCAGCTTTGTTGTTAATTTTGAAACTAAATACTTGTACCCGAAGTTCTTGGTGCTAAACAGTCTGGTACTGAAACATCGTCCTGTGCTGAAATGGCGTCGCTTCATCGGTAACGGTGGAGCGATAGCAATGAAACGTAACTAACCCTTATTTTTGCGAGTCTTCTGATTCTACCGCCTTTTTGTTCACAGTATTTATCTCCCCTGAGTTTATCTGTATTTACCACTGGGTAGGCTGCTTTTTTTTTTTTTGCTTTTTTTTACATCAACCAACATTTCAACCACTACGCAAGAAGTATACATGTGTATTCGTGCAGCTCAGCATTGTTATTCACTGGGTCATTTTCCACACCAGTTGCCCGGTGGTCACCGCTAGATTATGACAGCGTCATATGAAGTCTCGAGCCCTTCCTTTTACACGTTCACCCACACCAGTGCTGTGAATTACAGTTTCACACCAGTTACCTGGTGGTAATCGCTGAAGGCTGACGTCTCAAATAATCCTCTCGTATCGTCCTCACCTATCAGAGTAGCGTAGCGGTTTGTACGGTCTCGATCATGCATTTGTCTTGCCTGTTAGGCCATTGCTCACAGCTGGGGGTCATAGATATCATATTTCCTATACTTTCCTTAGTATTCATCCAGTCTCGAGTAGTGTTGTATAGGATTGTCTGCATAATCTCGATCCTCCTTCTAATCCCTGATCTTATTTTCAGTGTCTTTGGTACGGTACCGAGTGCTACAACTATCACTGGTACTACCCTGACTTTCATGTTCCACACCTTTTTCAATTACCTTGCCAGGTGTTCTTTCTTTGTCCATCCAAGGTATGGTCTTGTGTATCTTGTTACTGATACAGCCCACGTGTTCATTCTTTTCATCAAATGGTCTCCAATATTTTTCTTATCGTTCCAAGGTGTTATTTTATTTCCTCTTTCATTTATTCCCGTTTTATCGCGTCACACTCCCGGATATTTGTATCTGTCTTGTGTGGTCAATGCTCTAATCTTTTTGCTGTCCGAGGGTTTGATTCATGCCGCTGCTGCGAGGCTTCTTTTTTGCATTACTATTCGTGCATATTTTTCTATTCCAAAATCCACCTCAATGTCATCACTGTAATTTTTCACTTTGTTGAACAACGTTTCGTGCTCATCCCTGATCTTTGCAAATAGTTTTACATGGTCCATGTACATTAGGTGGTTGACTTCTCCCTTTCCTTTAGAGAATAGGTATCCCTTGTTGTTTTTCAGGATTCTGTTGAGCAGTATCATGGATAAAACAAATAATAATGGGAACAGAGAGTCTCCCTGGAAGATTCCCTTTTTATACCTACCTCTGCAAAATTTTCTCCAGTGGCTGTCAAGTTTACTTTCCAGTTTTTCATAGAGAAGGCAATGAATCTCACCATTGGTTCACTCATCTTAGAGGTTCTGAGGCATTCGGGTATCCAGCTGTGTAGGATCACATCCTACACTTTTTATAGTCTATCCATCCCATTGCAACGTTCTTTTTCGTTTTTCTTTCTTCTTTTAAGACCATCTGGTCGACGTAGAGAAAGACATTCACCCCCTTGGTTTTCTCCTGCAACCTTTCTCTTCTTCTGGTAATTATCATTATCATTATTGTCATTCGCACTAGTAGTAGTAGTTTTACTTCATGGGATTATTACTGTTTTATATCACAACATCAAGTCGATACATTTCAATTTGGGGGGTGGGGTGAAAAAACTTGAAAACCGGAAACGAAGACGTAGCTTCCAACAAGACTTGAACTCGCAATCAACGTCTAGAGGAAGACAGGCAAATTTCTGGTTACAGGAGAAGGTTTAGCAACTGTGAGGAGCTACACTTTTAAGTATTCCTGCGACTCTAGCTTTGTGGCTTACCTCAAAAGGTAGGTTGCCACAACTAGTTCAAAGTAATTTCGAAGTTTCAAAATAAATATATCTAGAGGGAAAATTTTTAACATTTTCATTGAAAGGGTTATCCAAGTTTTAAGAAGATGAGCGACTTTTGCATCATGCACGTACAGTATATATATATATATATACGCAAAAAGGGTATATCAGATGCATGATTTACTTACTATATTGAAACGGCATAAAAGAGGTCAAGTTTGTGTGTCAAAAAAAAACGAGACCCCTTCATTAATCTTTCCCAAGGGGTCGCTTCACACTAAAGAGTTTTAAAGAATCATTCCTTTGAAGAGAAATTTTCAAAACTGAATTATATTTTGCAGTAGAGTTTGAACTTCTCAATACATGTACACATTTGAAAGCAAATATGAAAAAAGCATTTTTCAGTCTTTCATTTCTCTTTATCTATTTATTTACTTACTATCTAACGAAAGGATCGTAAAACAGCGCAGTATATTAGAAGAAAAAACTGGAGTCAGGGATATTATAGAGTCTGTCAGAAAACTCAAATGGCAATGGGCTGATCACGTTGCAAGAATTCAAACAAACGATGGACATTACGACTCACAACATGGATACTGTGAGATCATATACAAAACAGTGGCCGGCAAAATGTAAGATGTCCTGACGAAATAGAAAAGTTCTGGAAGTATGATAGAGAAGCCTAGTGAATCCCGGGTGGGGGGAGGTTTTTGTCCGACAACGGAAACTAAAAGGCTGATGATGATGACCATGATGATGATGACCATGATGATGATGACGATGTTTTTTTTGCTCATGCTAAGAATCTTGGATTCCGTTCTGGAGCTTAGAATTTCCAACGCTGTGACCGCACATTTTATCATTGAACCTTACCTGCAAGTACTATGAATACATTTGGTAGATTTCCAGTATCCGAAACCATGCTTTTGCGCATCTGCACACGCATGCCCCAGGGAGGCTGCATGAAGATAAATACATTTAAGTGATTAAGAATGATCTAACGTAGACCAAACAGACTAGCTGAGGTTATTTTTTGGCTTTATTCCATATCTAAGTTCTCACTTTATATATATATATATATATATATATATATATATATATATATATATATATATATATATATATATATATATATAATTTTCGTTCTCCCATTCTCCGAACTAAACTTAACTCATTCTACCACTCCTATTTCCTTTACTCGATATTTCTGTTCCATTTCCCATCTATCTCTCTCTCTATCTCTCTCCCCCCTCTCTCTCTCTCTCTCTCTCTCTCTCTCTCTCTCTCTCTCTCTCTCTCTCTCTCTCTCCTGGGTGTGTTGGGATTTGATATAAACTGGTGACTCAGTGTTCAAGGAGAGTTTCACCTGTGGGTCATGGAACCAGTTCTTAGCAGGTCCATGTTCCCGTAAGCAAGTCACTCAACCGACAGGAATTGGAAATCGGTAGCAACATTTACAATGAGAAATATGTTATAGGCATCCAAGAACAGAGCTCCCGCTTGAACAGAAAAATACGTTGAACCCTCTCAAGAACAGAGCCTCTCCTTATACTGATAAATATGTCGTAAGCATACATAAAGTGAAGCGACCTATTAAAGTGAGACATATGTTGTACCCTATCATTAAACCGAGAAACAAGTAGTAGAAATGTGGCTACCCATTCAACTGGTTGGGTAATAGGTGAGAATTATACTGCAATAAAGCCGACAACAAAGTATTACGTAATTGTCCATGTTTAAAAATGGAAGCCTTTATATTTTATCAGCTTTAGTAAAATAAACTGCAGTTGAATTTGAACCATCGCAATCAGACTGCAACCGAATTCCTACACTCAAACATCGACTGTAACTATGCGATTCCTCCTCAAGCTTACACTGCATCCACAAATGTCACTTCTTCATTAGAGAGCACTGGTGGCTTGAATCGAATTAAGAGTTATCTCCCTTCGAACAAGGTGCTTTTTTTTTAAAAATGTAGATTTACGAGCGCCCACAGCTTTTTTTTTTGTTAGTGATTCTTGTGTTGAATCTCGACTACCGACCCTCTTTTCCAGATATTTAGAATATTGATTGAAAACTGTAACTTTCTGAAACGAATTTTGTGTGAATATTGAGCAAAAAAAAAACAAAAAAACAGTGCTTAATCATCAATTCATTTACTTACAATCTATTTTCTTCTCTGCCGACTTTTTTTTTATTCGTGCAGAAAATAAGTAAATCTGAGCAAACAAAAAGCCAAAACCTTCTCTACATAGATCACATTTGAATGCATTTGGCACCAAATTATCTGCCATATCCCACTACCATCAGAACTTGATTGTAAAAAAAATGCATTTATTTCATAAAAATAGTCATTCATTTTTCAACAGGATTTCCTTCCTTATAAACACATTTAACACAGAACCTTTCCCATATATCATATAGATTGGTTATTATACTGGAAAAAATCCAGATCAAGATCAGCTTATAACTGACTTTTTGATTCACCCTTGTAATCATTAAAGTGAGCGGAATTTTCACGTGCAATGGACATCAGAACCCCCCTTTCCCCACTCTCGATCTCTCTTAATATATATATATATATATATATATATACATATATACATATATGTGTGTGTGTGTGTGTGTGTGTGTGTGTGTGTATGAGGTATGTTGATAAAGAAACTTAGCATTTAGAACTGCATGCTGGTAAGATGTTTCAGCATGCACTATAATAGTAACGATCTCGATCTTTTGTATAAAAAAACGGATCCAACCAGGTTTATTAGATTTTGGACCACGCATATCAGAGTAAACATGCATCAACTGTGCTTGGCATTCTTTCCTAGATTGAACAATGAAGGTTTCAGAAGTCCTGTAATTTGAAGAAACAATCACTTGACTGTCTACATGAGGTTCTTGAAGAGGTAAAAATCTGGAAAAGTGCGATTTCTGATTTTTAAAGGGAAACTGGCGATGCCTTGCACCTGATTCATCTGCCAGCAAAAGTGACGCAAATATTGCAGCAATACATCAGGGGTTTTTTACCCATGAATCACAGCGTACACTTTTTCAATGTAACTTTTTCTTTTGTCTTGAAATGTTGACAAGGTTAGGCATCAACTCTGGTGGATGTTCTTCCCGATATGAAACGCTGGAACCACTCATGGCTCCCAACAATCCTTCCCATAAGCCTCCCATTAGAAAAGTCCCCCAAAAGGTTTTTCCTTAATTTGATACAGAATTTCACACCAACAAGCCATTTTCCTGAAAAAAAACTTCAATGACGAAAACAATTACGGACATTTGAAGGGAGATGAATATCTATCGTGATGTACGTGAGTCGGTGATTATAGAGTTTATGACATTAAATGACCTCTCATGGCCACTTTGTTCATGAAGGGTTAGAAATAAGCTCATTTTTTAAATCCTCAGAGATGAATTAGTGGGTAAGTATCAAATCAACCGATATAATTTAAAATTTCCGTGTATTCTAGAATTCTTGTGGCAGCCATCTTGAAAAATGGCCACCATTACCACAATATCAATATTTTTGATTGGGTCGATTGAAATATAAAATATAATCACCGACGACCTCAGAAAGTTTTCCAGCATGTGATTTTATACTCATTAAGGAAGTGGAATAAAAGTGGTACCGCAACATTCAGTTAAAATCGAATACATCCAAAAAGTTTTATCAAAATTTGCCAATTAGTATGTTTTGGGTGGGTTCATGAAATTGTGTGAGAAAATCATGCGGAAAGTCGATTTACCGCTATGACTACGATTATTTGAGTGTTGACGCGTTTCAGCGCGATTATTTTTGCATCTATTATGCCTGCAGAACCGTTTTTAGTTGATATTCTGCAATTGTTCTATTCAATAGAATATATCAATAACCCAACGTTTTGTCACGATATAATAAATAGATTTCAAATTTCAAGTTTCAAAAATCCGTGGAGGTCTTTAACCTTACTTTTCCGACAAAAATATCGTGTTCAAAAGTGATTCACAAAATGGAAAACAAAACAATGTGTTCAACAACCCAATTCAGAACTTCTTCAACCAAAAGTACCGTGCTCGAAAATCCACTGAACATTCGCGTTAACACTAAATGATCGACTAAATTTTCAAAAAATCTTTTCTGATAAAAATTATCCTGTTCGAAACCCAATTTGAATATTCGCAAAATTAAAGATAAAACAATATTTTTCCATTATTCCACTGAAAAGACAAAAACATATTCAAGATTGTCAATTGATTTTATTGTTTGGGAAAGCGTCCGAACTAATGGGCCGTAGTGTTCACTGTGAAGAGTCGTAGTGTCCACACTAGTGAACCGAAATGGAGGTCGACCAAAGTGTCTTGAAACCCTCTTGAGGCATCAATTCCTGTTAGTGAACAAAAGGAGTAGCCAAAAGGAATACAGGGCGACTCAAAGTCTACCAAGAAGGCATTGTGCCAAAACTGGACGCAGAGCACAAGCAGAAAAAAAGAAGGCAGCGTCACAAAGTGAATGCTCCCTGTGAATCGTTCGCCCGAAGAAGCCCAAACAGCAAATTCTTTAGCAAATTCTTTACTTCATTATATATATATATATATATATATATATATATATATATATATATATATATAGATAGATAGATAGATAGATAGATAGATAGATAGATAGATATGATATAATGACACAATTATCAATTATCATCATAATTAACGCTCCCTTCTTTGGGGTTGTGGACTGTTAAGTGGGGCAACTGGCTATTACTGCTATATGCAATGCTCTTCCAAAATGTCGGCCTCTGGATCTGAAGCAAAGGTTTAGATCCTGTCTTGTAGTAATGGATGTCGGATATATATATATATATATATATATATATATATATATATATATATATATATATATATATATATATATATATATATATATCATTACGTCCCTATCATAATGATGGAAAAAAACATTGATTTTAATCAACGAATATTTGTTTTTCAGCTTAACTTGCTCCCTTTTCGGAGCAAATAACCAAATGCTCCTCCTTTAATCATATAGATCAAACATTATACTGTGAAAATTTATGTTCAGAATTCAGTTCATAACTACGTGACAGGCTATAAACTTATTGATACTCCTTGGTTCCCACAAGTACATATAATTGTGTTTGTCTGTGGTCTGTGTGTCTGTGTACGTCCTCTTTTTTTTTCAGAAAAAAATAATTGATACTTAAGGAACATGATGCACTATATGTATTTTTCTACTTAGTATTTTCTATTTCCCTTTTAGTAAGTTAATTCGTCATATGAAAGCAAAAATAATTACAAGGAAAAAAAGCAATTGTGAAGTGGGAAATTATTGATCTTTGTACAGCAAAATACCCCTCGGTTTTGAACTTCGAGAGTTTTTGTTTTTTTTAAAATTCCGATTTCGACCCCTGGAAGTAAAAAGAAATTCCCTTGGATTTTGACCCCAAAAAGTTACCCTGCGATTAGGAAAACCCAATAGTAAAAAGAAACCCTTACACATCCCGATTTTGACCCCTAAAAGAAAAAAGATCCACTTTTTTTACAACTCGAAATAAAAATGAACGATCGATTTTGATCTGGAGAAACACTCTCCTTCCTCAATTTTGACACCTAAAAATAAAAATAAAAATCTTCCAGTCAATTTTATCCCTCAGATTGGGAAAAAAAACTACTTCCTTTATTTTAATCCATACAAAAAAATGAAAGTTCCCCTTTGATTTTCTTCCTACAAAATTGAAAAGATAAGATTTTGACTCCTAAAAGTGAAAGAAAATTTTGTACTCTAAAAGTGAAAAATAAGATTTTCCATCGATTCTGACACCTAAAATAGATGAAAATCCCTCTGTGATTTCGAGCTTTAAAATGAAAAACGAAATTTCCCCTGAAATCTATCGTTGCCTCTCCGATTGAAATAACTTCACCACAAAATTGGATTGGTCTTATAAAAATGGTAAGAATAATTCCTCGAGTGAACACATTTATTATTGTGAATGGAAAAAAATGACCCCTGTTTGCAGACCGTCATTTGAAAACTTCTATTATCTTCCTTTCACATCTTCGTGAAAATTCTCTTTCTCCCCTCTATTTCGATTAGCGACATATCTATATCATTTTGCGATCTTGAAAAAAATATGTTCATTCCAGTAGAAGTTTATATTGTGAACAAAGAACCACGAATAAATCGACTAAAACAGCCTAAAATAGAAAAGCACTCAAGACAAAACAGGTGGCAGCAGACTGTATGACGTGAAAAAAAAAAACATAACGTTAGCTCAAAAAACATTATTGATTTCGCTAAAAGGGGGTAAATGCATGTAGTCATCTTAGTAAAGGTAGACTTTCCTTTGTATCAATCCTCGTATAACGTTCAAGGCAAAAAAACACAATCAGTCACCCGGTTACAGACCAAGCCAACTGCGTCCTACAAATATTTTACTGAAAACAATCTAAAAAAAAAAAGGTTGGGTACCGGCAGCACGGCAATCTTCAAGCGTAATATAGAAAGAAAGAAAGAAAGGAAAAGTATTCTTCGAATGAAATCAGAGGTCAGATTCGCCCTTTGGAAAGTGCCTTCCACGAGGAGAAAATCTTAAGAGAGCTGTGCCAAAGGAGTCCTGAAAAACGATAAACAATCATGATTTATGATAGTCTTTGATGTGTAAGTGTATCACATGAGGTTATTAGCGTGAGAATTCAATGCAGGGCAAAATGATTGTAGTTTCCCCACTTAAAATAGCGTACCAAATACGACATAAAAATAACAAAAGAAAAATACTTATCTCCCAACGGTTAGGGTCAGTATCAGATTGCATAATCATCATGCTTACATCTGTATCTCGTCGACAACATCGATGCTCACTTGATATTCTTGGTTAAGCAACATTCCCTGGCTATGCTCTGAATGGGTAACCACTCGAAAAAAATATTAATAGGAGGAAATAAAGCTAAGGAAATATAAGTGAATATCATGTATTAGCAACATCTTTACAAAGCCGTATATATCATCATCATCATCATCATCATCATCAGTGTTTTAACGTCCGTCGTTGGACATAGACCTTCTCTAGGATTCGCCACAATTCTCTATCATGGGCGTCGCGGAGCCAGTATTTCCTGCGTCTGTCAAGTTTATCTCTCCAACTTGTGTTCTGTCGGCCTCGGTTTCTTATTTGATCTGTGGGGATCCATGTTGTGTGACGTGATGTCCATCGGTTGTCTTTCATTCTTGCAACATGGCCTGCCCGCTGCCATTTGAGTTTTTTTAATTGTTTCATTGATGTCACGGACACCCGTTTTCTTCCTTGTATACTGTGCTGTTTTGTGATCTCTCCATGTAAGGTTGAGCATGATTCTCTCATGCGCACGTTGCATAACTCCCAGTTTGCTGAATGAATAGTAACAAGGTACTTTGTTATCAGAGTACCCAGTGAGGAACAATATCACAAGCAGTAGCTCATAAGATTATAGCAAGAGCTCTAATAATTAATAATCGGCGTTGCAGTTATCCTGACAAGTTCGCCAGTGCTGTGCATGGTACGGTTAGTCTAGACTGAATGAATATTTTGCGAATGTATACTTCAGATCTTTGTCGCTCTTGCTATATATATTCATATATCTGGAACTAAAACAACTGTAGAAGAAAAAATACTTTTTCGAGCCAACTCACTAACAATGGCCTTCGAAATTATCAAGCCACCCTTACTCTACAACAGACGGTCGAAGTTGATACACTATAGATATTTGTTGGAAAGAGGCAATTTTTGCGCAACACCCGGTGAGGAACGAATATACAAGCAATGTCTTGCAAGACTGAAATGTCAAATATCCTTCTTGAACATATGCTCCAATTGTAGATACAGTGGTTTAAATATGGGTGCATGCCAGACAGCGATGGGTAGGGAAATCTCGCAGGCCATTGCTTCAAGTTCTTCACTAAGCGGTTCACAATCGTCGCTCTGTGTTGACTCAGTTAAGCTTAGTAAATACCAACATTTATTGGGAGCTTAATGTATAGTGACGGGTGAATGATCAACTAATAATATTACTAGTATTATATCGAAAAGTTTGCGAAATGACCTTTGGTCTCCCTCCGAGAGTTACATTGACGAGAAATCATGATCCAGTCTACTGTCGTTGTGGTTAAGGGTTTACGCTTCATTCGGAGGTAGAAAAGAGAGAGAGAGAGAGAGGGGTCAAACATAGCACGAGGCTCCCTTATTTTGAACTGTCCGACCACTACCGGTCGCACGGAAAGATATGGTAGCAGGAGCCGAACGAAATCTCTTTTTTATACTCGCTCACCATTCTATATTAATTTTCATATCCAAAGCCATGTTAACATTTGTAGACCAACTTCATTGCTTTCTTCGTTCGTTTCGTCTTGCAGTGCTAAAAATAACGATTTCGTCTACGAAACCGAAGTGACTTGGGTATTAAGCTATCGATTCTGTCTCCCTCATTCAGCCGATCAAAGTTTCGGAAGATTATTTGTTGTCAAGCAGTGAATAGTTCAACTTAGCCATTGTCGCTTTGACTTATTCGTTTTTGAAAAAGAAGGGCTTTGAGTCTTTAAATTCAGAGCAATGGCCGTTTGATCAATTTGAAAGTTAGGATGTTGTCTCTTATTCAATTGGGAAAAAATTATCAAAGATTTGCATCCCATCACCATGAAAAACTTATTATATCTTCTTCGTCCACACCTGGACAAGACTGTGTAATACACTCTCCCTGGAGCTGGATATTCAACCACCCCAAACGCAAAAAGTGTTTCTTTTGCCGGCTTCCTAGCTGAAAAAAAAACTAACACGTCGTCTATCAAGCGGCTCATGCTCATATGACAGCTGTGACAATACAGTGAAAATTGATCTTTTCGAATGAAGTTAATTAAAACTAAATACCTTGAATGCCATCTAACATGGAAAACAGATTGAGTATTTGGTGTCAGACAAATCATGAGTTGAACTTACCGTATGTCTAAAAAATGAGAAAACCTTATATTCAAGATCTTAATGTGCAATCGAGAATAGTTGCTACCTTTACATACATACATACATAAATATATATGTATTGTGTCATCCACAGACAGCGCTGTTTCATCGTACTACAACTCTTCAGTGTAGGTACAGAGGATCTGTCATCCCATCCAGGACTGCGAGGCAGGATCGAAACCTTTGCTTCAGCCCCGGAGGCCGATATCCTACCTCTGCGCTAGGGATATATCTGACAACATATGATCGGAACGAAGAACAGATTGGTAAAATTCATGAGAAGAATAAAACACAAAGTTTGTTTTTTGTTTTTTTTTGTAAACAAGTTATTTTTTTTATAAATTTTCTGTTTTTGCCATTTTTTGCATCTTCTCACATTGTCCTATATTTTCTTAAACTGTTTCATGACTAAATAACAAAGGGTAATGTCTTCACAGCTAGTGCACAAAAAAAGTTACACTTGAGAACTCATTGTGCTTCGACTATTCGCTAAAACAGCGGAGAAACAAACACACGATTCCTGTGGAGCCGTTGCTATAATTTCATTTCGACCTTGTCATTCATCTCATTCATCTTATTCAGCTGCTTCATTACTCATTTTTTTTTTTGCTTCATCCCTTCATCTTCGTAATTATTCCTTCATCCATATTTCATTCAAATGTTATGTTGGCTTCGCTTTATAGGCTGGCCTTGATCCTCACGTATGAGGATCAAAGAGGAGCTGTAGAGATCAGTTCGTGGACACCAAATACACCCTTTGAGCTTGGTGCGCTCCATCGGCAGGATTATATGTCAGTGCCCTATTCACATGGCTAAAGGTCTACATCTGCCATACCATTATATCCATATTTGGGAACTGGGAAATGAATTCGTGCCTTTCCTAAGGGCATTGTTGCGAATTTAAGACTAAATTATATATATATATATATATATAATTCCTATAAAGTATATACCAACTAACTAAGGCAAGGTCAGGGTTGAAAACCATTTTTGCACCAATCTTCACTAGGGAGTGCACGCCTGGCTTTAAATTTGGTATTCAGAATTCTGTGTTTCCCATCTAGACTCGAACACTGACCACAGAATTATTTTTAAGCGTCATAAGACAAATACCGTGCAGATCATGTCAGCATATGATTTGACCGGATTATGAAAACCATCCAAGTCAATAATTCAACAAACGTAGCTTCAATGTAAAAAAAACAAAACATTCTATCAAAGAATAAATATTGTCAGAATAAAATACATTTATGCCAGAAATGTTTAGAGGGGGTTTAGCTGAGTATTGATACCAATTTTCAAGTCTGCAGACAGAACGGTATGGCCAGGAGCACTGAAATACACGAACACAAACACATAGACGCATGCGCATAAAAACAAGGGGGGATAGAAACCTTTGCCATCTGTGATGGCTACGCTTGTTCAACCTGTGACAGCTTCCAAAAGGAAATGTGCAATGGCGAGAAACCTCTAAGGTAATAGCTACATGAATGAAGAGGTCATATAACGTTAAAATCTCCTTCAACCACGAAAGAACATTCAGATTTGTCTGTTGAAGATTGAAAACACGTTCTCTGGTCTGACAGGTCAAAATCTGATCATGGATATTTTCTACTAATTGACCCAACGTCATCCGACACAACCGTTTTGAATTTTTACAAGAACTAAGAATCATGCTACATGCTCAACGATAATGCAATGCAATAATCATACTAAACATTACACAGGAGGATCACAAGTCAGCGCAGTATATCGGGGGGAGGGGACAGGAGTCCAAGTTACCATAGAAACCATAAGGAAAGATTAAATGACAATGGACTAGTCATGTAGGAGAATGGCACACAACAGCTGGACATAAGGACCCACAACACGGACCAATAAAATATCACATGGCGTGACAAACTAGATAAGTTCAGAATGTACTGGCTCCGTGACACCAACGATAGAGAGACCTGGCGAATCTTTGGGAAAGTCTATGTAGAACGACAGACGCTAAAGGGCTCCTGCTGCTGCTGATGATGATAATTTTAGACATACATGTGTGAGCACGCGCACACGCAATATTTATATTAATTTATCTATCTATCTATCTATCTATCTATCTATCTATCTATCTATCTATCAGACAACTGATCTATCCATTATAAACGTATAAGATGGCTAAGAAATGATAGATGTTAGTTTCTCAGTAATTTCTCAAAAAAAAAAATGAATTCACGCCCATCTGTTTAAGACAGAATAACTGAACAGTTTCGCTGCAACTGAAAAACAAGAAAGAAACGACACATTAAGTCTTTTCAACCTTGGAAATGGAATTATATTGTCAACGATAATCTGTTCATAATGGGTCTCTGCCTCACTCTAAGTAAAGCTGGAAGACATTACAATGGTTTCCTTAAAAATTATGGCAAATACTTCAACTGTTTTTCCCTTTCTTCCAGATTGATAAGGCATATTATTTCTTTTACTCATTCCAGTCAATTTGTTAATGGATCGGGAGTCTGGAAGTACCACTCATCCTCTGGTCGGGAAGTCCCCTGGTATGTTTTCAGTGAGAGAACGATTCGTATTTCTCGAAAAGGTCCATCGAGTAATTTCTATGGGTATAGAAACATCCTAGAAAAATGAATGTGGACGAAAACGTTGCAAAATTTGCTTGAAATTATCCGTTACCCTTACCAGAATTTTTTAAAAAATACACAAATATTGTGTAGAAAAATGCTGCAATCCTCGTTTGTATTCTCTATGCCTATTGGAGAACCATTATTTTAGTCGGTCCGGGTGCGAATTTGTATGTGAGTGAATGCGTGTTCACATGAACTTCAGCAAATCAAAGATTATGTACAACAAAACATATCGATAATAAACACAAAATGATCAAAATCGAAAGAGCAAAGCTGGAGAAAAGTAGACCACTACGTCTACCAAGGACAACAAATCTTCATGAAATCCTCAAAAGAAGAAGTAATCAAGTGAAGGATCACTCTAGGATGACAAGCCTTTGGCAGAGCGAACTCAACCTTCAAGAACAAGAAAATACTATTTGTCTTGGGAAGAATAATACACAATGAATGCATCCTCCCGATAATCACCAATGGAGCTGAAAGATGGAACCTAACCAAGAGACTGACCCTCAAACTGAGAACCAAGCAACGTGCACATGAAAAAATTATACTCTATGCATGTGTGTGTGTGTGCGTGCGTGTGCGTGCGCGTGTGTGTGTGTGTGTGTGTGTGTACACGTGCTCATGATCATAGACACTGTATGGAAATTTTTACGTAAGGCCACACTATAAATCAAAATAGCGTACGTAAAGTCGCTCATCTAAAATTATGCCCTGCCAAAGAATCTAACAGACATTTATCTTCAAAATAAAAACACATCGCATTACTCGATTGGGTATTCAAAATCATAGCAAACAAAGGCACTCCTTTCTTCCTTTCTGTTTCCTTTCTCCCTTTCTTTTCCTTTATTTCCTTCCTTTTTTTCTTTCTTCCTTTGATTTTTTTTCTCCGTCTATTAATTTATTCATTCTTTTCTACGAGTATTCGGTTGACCGTTTCCTTTCCTCTTCCTTTCGTCGGCCTAACGTCGCATCCTTTCATTTGTTTTTAATAAGTCTCATTAGTTATCAATGTATCTAAATGTTCAGAGGCTGGAGTTTATGTAAATATATGAAATTATTTGTGTAATGGATATCTAATGACAATACTTGAGACGATGAAGACTCCGGCTTTGTTGAGGTCGAAAAGTCTTGAGGAGGAGTAGTAAACTTGAAAAGACGTAATGTCACTTGATCTCTGGCGATAGTCTGCCGAGACATCCACGGTGAAGATTCAAGCGAGGACTTTTTGTAAGATTTTTTCTATCAGGCTTCACAGTCCGCTGTTGGACTTATGCCGATATATGTATAAGACATGTGGGTCATGGGTCTAGTCCTACCCCGAAGACCAATGATTTGCCTCATTGGGGAAGAGATAGGTGCATGCCATTTCCAAGAGCATTCCTACGAAGTGAATGCAATACATATGAAACTATCTACAGGATGCTTCATTCCCCTGAACACATTAATGCTGCCTAGAGGGTTAAGATATCTATGATAAAACTACAGTGCACATTAAGCAATATGAATAGTCTAATACAAAGCTAGTAGAAATGTTCGAGGGGGTCAGCTCTATGAAGAAAGGGAGACAATACGACAGTTTAGTCGGCTCTTATTTTTGTGCTTTTTCCTGAGTCGTTTGTTACTCCAGACACGCCTGTACTTACAGTTTACCAAGGGCCTTGTTTGCACTGGCCAGTCTACTGACTGTTTATTCATCCCACCTTTTGACAGGATATGACATACCCTGAGTGAATCAACTGCTTTAAGCTCAATTGAGCCGATGTAAATGGAAGGTGAGAAATACGCCTGTCAAGTTGACGGTTGATGGAGGAAGAATTCCAAGCCAAAGGGTTCTTTGGCCTTTGCAAAGCAGCACATTACATACTGAAGGGGCAACTAAAGCTGCTTCATTCATGGACAGAAGTTTTCTTGATCAGTCACACCGTGTCCCTGATGTGAGTCTTGAGTCGCTTCAGATTCAACGGTTGACATTTATACGTATGCCATTGCTATTCTCTGCATGCAGGGCTCCATGATCTCTTTGTTTGCAGCTGATCATAGAGCGAACTACCTCAACATCTTAGAGTTAGTTATCATAACCCTTGAAAGCATAGAGTTATAAAGTTGGACTGATCTGATTACTCCAGTTTCAATAAAAGACAAAACCCTTGCAAGGATTCTGATAAATAGATTAGTGGCTAATGTTGCCTTGGAGTCAATGGCTTTAAAGCTAATGGTGGCACAGCTGACATGCTTTTCGTCTCAAGACCCCTTCAACAGATATGGATTGTTTCATATCTTCCCCGAATTTCTAATCCATATTATCTCGTATTTAGTGTTTTGGGTATGTTTCGAGATGTTCTAACTTTTATAAGCCTCGGTTCTGTTATTTTAAAACCAATTTTTAACTTTCTTTTATTTTTTTTCCGTAGTCGTCTGATACAACCATATGCACAATATGGCAGACCTTCTCTTCCTATCAATGCCGTCTTTTCACCTGGATAAAAAGGTTGTCTTGATTTCAAAGCCCAAGAGTATCTTCTTTTTATTTTCTGCGACATGATCTAGTTAGTTCTGACACCCTTTCATATCGTTCTCACCTGTCACGGCAGTGCTGTAAATTGTGCCGCCTTCACCATGCCTTTCATTGGCTGTTAGGTCATTGCTACCTGCTGGGGATCTTAGGTCTCATATTTCCAATACTCTCCTCAGTATTTGTTCGATCCCCAGGGGTACCGCGGTCTGTATAGTCTCAATCCTTCCTCTCATTCCCAGTTCCTCCAATCTTGTTTTCAGTGTCTTTGGTACGGTTCCAGTGCACCCACTATTATTGGTACTACTTTCATGTTTCACACCTTTTTCTATTCCATCGACAGGTCCTGGCATTTCTCAAGTTTTTCACTCTCTTTCGAACTTACTCTGTGATCTGCAGGCAGGTTCCGGTCTTCTCGCTCGGATGGGGTGGTCAGTTTGGGTGTCTAATTCCAGACTAATTTATAGTTTCCATTTTCTAGCTCTATCTCTACGTTGTGCTAATACCACTTGTGAGCATGGTTGAATCCCATTTGTTTGCTCAGTTCCAAGTCTATCACCGTTGCTACCCTGTCATGTCTATTTTTATACTCTTTCTAGGTTTGTTGACTACATTCACTGATTATTATTATTATTATTATTATTATTATTATTATTATTATTATTATTATTTACATTTCCATCCAGGTTGCCTGGTGGTCACCGCTGGAGACTGTTACAGCGAATCTCCTCTAGTTTCGAGCCCTCCTCTTCACATTTCCCCAGCTCACAGCAGTGCTGTGGTCTACAGTTTCACACCAGTTGCTTGGTGGTTATTGTTGAAGACTGAGCGACAATTCCTCCTCACCTATCACAGAAGTGATGTAGTTTGTACCATATGTACTATGTTTTTTGGTTTTCATCCCATCGCTAAACGCTTGAGGTCATAGATCTAATATTTTTAGTAATCCCCTCAGTAGGCGCGCAGTCCCCTATAGTGCCGTGGTCTGTATAATCTCAACCCTTCCCCTTATCTCTAGTTTCACCAATCTCGATGACAATGTGTTCGGTGCAGTTCTGGGTAGACGTACTATTACTGGTACTACCCTGACTTCCATGCTCCACACTTTTTTTTTTGCTTGGTCCTAGAATTTCCCTTCACACTCTTTCATATTTACTCATTGATCTGCAGACATAGGCACGTTTATCATTTGACAGGATCCCCTTAACTTGTCCACAACTACCAGGTCTGATCTTTTCGCTTAGATGGGGTAGTCAGTTTGGATATCAATGTCCCGAAGTAATTTCTGGCTCTTATTTTTCAGAAACTGTCGATAATTCTATTAATATTGCTGATTTTTTAAAAAATAGTGACAAACACAAATCTGAGAATTTCATATAATCAAAACAACATTATATATAAAATACTTCACGTTAATGCATACTTGGATTAAATAAAACAAACAGCAAATTTGTTCCTGGAAGATAGTCATCGGTTAACGATTGCCTGCCATTCGAAACTCAATTTGCATCGGAAGGAATTTCTAGCAGCGCCCAGGAGCAATAAAAGTAAATATACTTTGCATCCTTTTGGCTCATTGTAAGCAATAATAGCCGTTGCCGTTTAAACATCCGGGGTGTTACCCCAGTCTTTTTTCCTTTCTTACTTATCTTTTGTACTTTGGTCAATATGACGCAGACTGTCCTGATTTCTCTCAACTAAGAAAAAAAGGGGCATTAACCAAGTGACAAATTATGCGAACAAATGCACTCGCATACACGTAGATCTTTATAAGTACATACCCAAGCGTATGTATAAATATTGGATGAGACGGAGTGACAGACAAACAAATATATATATATATATATATATATATATATATATATATATATATATATATATATATACATACATACATATATATATGTTTAGCCCCTGGGTCTGAAGCTAAGGTTTAGATCCTACCTCGTGGTACTGGATGGGATAATGGATAGTCTATAGCCACACTGAAGAGTTGTAATACAACGAAACAGCTGTCTGTGGATGACACAATAATTAGCACAGTACATCCGGGAAAAGACAAGAGTTAGAGACATCATAGAATCCATAAAAAATCTTAATTGACGGTGGGCTGGCAATGTTGCAAGAATGGCAGACAATCGATGGACAACACGACTCACAATTCCCCGAGACCACATGCGCAACCGAGGCCGGCAAAATGTTAGATGGAGAGACGAGCTAGACAAGTTCAGGAAGTACTGGCTCCGTGACGCCCATGATAGAGAAGTGTGGCAAATCCTGGGGAAGGTCTATGTCCAACGACGGACGCTAAAAGACTGATGATGATGATGAAGACTCTGGTTTGAGCACTCTTTAAGTGAGGTAACCCGTTCATTGTAAGCTTATGCAGTGCTCTTCCAACATGGAATGGAGCACTCTGGTGGACGGGGAATATATATGCGTGAATGAATATATCGCTTAATTTCAACCTTACTGACAGTCCAGTTCCGTGGAGTAGAGAAGATACCAGCCTCCGAGTCTGAAGCTAAGGTTTCAATCCTACCTCGTGGTACTGGATGGGATAATGGATAGTCTATAGCCACACTGAAGAGTTGTAATATGACGAAACAGCTGTCTGTGGATGACAATATATATATATATATATATATATATATATATATATATTTGAAGACAATGGAACGGACCTACAACGATGGTTCTCAACCTTTTTTGCCAATGCACCCCTCTCACCTTATTTCAAAACGTCAGTCTTCTTTCTATGATTATCTGACTCAGGAGGTGAATTCTAGGATTGTAGTTTGTAGAATGATCAATATCACACCATTTTGAATCTGTCAATCCGTGGTCTCGATCCCCGTTGGAACCATGACATTCTCCCCCCCCCCAATCCTTGATCTACAGCATCATGTCAATCAAGATGCTTTGAGAGAAAAAAAAACAATATTTATTTTTGTAAAATGTTTTAGATTTCATCAGTGATAATGACAAATATTCAAAAAAATCTTCTGATGCTCTTTTTCAGGTAAAATCTCACCTGAAGAAGGGAAATACAGAGTTATGTCTCGATGAATCTTGCATGCACCTACGCACGCGCATGTGTGTTCATGTGTAAACGATGGGCGTGTTAAACAATGGGATGATCGATGCCGCGTACATGTAAGTCGGTTACGCTGATCCCGAAGGTACGGAATAAGAATACTGCATCTTCAGCTAGAATGTCGGGGGAAAATGATAGAGTATCGAGAAGTATTGTCGTCTCTAGATCTCTTGCGAAAGCAACCAAATATGACGCGTAAAACCTATACCGCTACGAGTATGAATAATGTTGAAAGTACTGGAACTATCCACGCCAGAGCGATACTAAAATGAGCTAGAATTTCGTAGAGGGAGAGAGTGCAAAATAAACAGCGTGCGCATGAATGTTGTCGCAAGCAGACATATATGTATACAAACAACAAATATATATATATATGTGTGAATATATATATGTGTGTGTGTGTTGTGTGTGTGCATCAACATGTATATTTATACATACACTCATACAAGTATATAGTTGCAAGCATATATATGTATATGTGTGTGTACAGATATATATATACATAGAAATATATATATATATATAACACACACACACACACATATATATATATGAATATATATGTGCATCAACAAATATATTTATACATACACACATACAAGTATATAGATACAAGCACATATATATATGTGTGTGAGTGTACACACACACATATATATATATATATATTATATATATATATATATATATATATATATATATATATATATATATATATATAGAGAGAGAGAGAGAGAGAGAGAGAGAGAGAGAAAGTGAGAGTGAGAGAGAAATTCCTCAGTTAGTTGCAATCTAATAGGTATGCACTGATTAATCTGTTGCTGTTATCAAATATGTATTCCAAACAGCTTTTTAGAGAAAACATAAATTAGATATAAAGTAGAAGTTGAAATACCTATAGGACTCAGGGGACAGAGATAAAGAAGGAAACGATGAAAAGAGAGAATAAAAATACAAAAAAAAGAAAGAAAGTAAAAAGATTTTTTAAGATAAAAAAAGAAGAAAAGAAATACCCCAAAAGATTTCGTTTGCACTTAAAAATGGAAGTTTACCGAATTCCCCGTGCGCACATGACCCTTGGGTCAGAAAACAGCTACACACCGTTTTGATATTTTCAGCTAAATCGTACTCAGGGATCTGGATTCACAATACACGCCCTTCCATAAATATTATCAAAACTGATATGAAAAAAGGAGGAAGAAGTTTCAAATATTCCAGATTTTATAAAAAGCAAACGGATTGTTCTCAAACGTCTAATCACACTGGTTATTCGTCAATTTTGAATGAAACGCTTGAAATCAATTTACAATATTGCAAGAGTAGCAGCTACATGGTTAAACTCCACTCTTAGTTATATCCAAACTGAAGATAATCACAGCAGCTTTTGTTAGTATGTATAATTAAAAAAATGGCAGTGGGCTGGCCATGTTGCAAGAATGGCCGACAACCAATGGACATCGTCACTCACGACATGGATCCCCCGGGATCACATGCGCAACCGAGGCCTGCAGAACATTAGATGGAGGGACGAGCTTACAAATTCAGGAAATACTGCCTCCGTGATGCCCATGGTAGAGAAATGTTGCGAATCCTGGGGAAGATGTATGTCCTATGATAGATGTTGAAGTCTGATGATGATGATGATGATGATGATGATGATGATGATGATGATGATGATGATGATGATGATGATAAATTAAATACAAGTTTGGCTCAGTTGGTGAGAGATCCATCTATGAATCGATTGGTCATGACGTTACTATTACATAACAGTTTCGTTCAACAGGACGGTACCAACAAACAGTGAAGAGTATACTCCTTTAAAGGTGGGGGCACACTCTTGTCTAACCTACCTGAAATTTCCGCGGTTGTTTCGATGTTTTAATTACTTTAAGAAACAATCCTTATCAATATTAGTCCATAATTTTCTTCTTTGATTTTTTTTTTCAAATTCAGGGATAATTTGGGGGTATTTTTGAGTGAGCATATTTGAAAACGATTTAGATTCAAAATTTGAATGTATCTCAATATTCAAACATACAAATAATAAAAAAAAAAAATCAAAATCAGAATTTTGACTTTTTTGTTTGATTTGAAATAAATCAGTGTTTTGTCAAAACATTTCTTTGGGAAATAGCGTTTGTTTCATGAAAATGGGTTCATAAATATGGAAGGAGAGCTCAACTAAATGTGAAAAAACATAGTTTTGAAAAAATTCGTGGTCATAGTTTTTATAACTAAACACCTCATGTATGACATCACAATTTTTCTATCCTATATTATACAAAAATATTTACATTATTTATATTTTGCATACAATATTTACATTAAGTATTTATGCAATATACTATATTTACATGATATAAACATTTTTGTTCAATAAAAAAAAATGATTACTGCTGTCGCTGGGTTCCGGTGTCTCACCGTATGTTATACATATAAACAGCCCGAAGCATAAGATACTTTTTTCAAATGGTTTGTCACGGTATACAATCCGAAGAGAAATTGATTTTTCTATACGATGATATAAAATATAGGTTTGGGTTCTTATCCCCCCCCCCCGTTGAATTTGGTGAGGATTGTTTGTGTTGTTCTTATTTCGGTAGAAAAAAAAACTTGACTCCAGATTTTGACTGGAGTTTGACAAAAAAAATTATGTTGTACACAAGCATAGTGGCATTTGCTACAGACCTAGATGCCAAATTATAGACTCTGAGGAATCATTCTCATGCAAAAACCTGTTTAGTACTCAACCTACCCTCATAGACGGGCCAACGAAAGGATTTGGGGAACTTCGTGGTTGGTAACTCAAACGGAGAGCCAATATGATCTCTGAGCAGCTGAAGCAGTTGTTAGTTGAAGAACTATTCATCATCATCATCAGTCTTTTAACGACCGTTTTTGGACATACACCTTCCCTAGTAATAACTATGTTTCTCTATCATGGGCGTCGCGGAGCAAGTATTTTCTGAATTTGTCAAGTTCATCTCTCTATCTTGTATTCTATTGGCCTAGGTTTCGCTTGTGATCTCTGGGGATCCATGTTGTGAGTTGCGATGTCCATCGGTTGTCTGTCATTCTTACAACATGGCCTGCCGTTTAAGTTTTTTTTAATAGATTCTATGATTTCTCAGGCTCTTGTTATCTTCCTGATTCACTGTGCTGTCTTGTGATCTCTCTGTGTGAGGTTGAGCATGATTTTCTCATGCGTGCGTTGCATGCTTCTCAGTTTGTGGGTCTGTCTCTTGATTAGGTTCCATGTTTCAGCTCCATATGTGACTACTGGTTGTGTAGCAATGAGCCAAACAGAAATGGCTTAAAATCCCTTATGTCAGGAAAAACACCATGCTTAGAGAAAAGATACGTTTACGATAAAATGAAAAACTAACAAAAAAATAATACCTTCACAGTTAAGTACACAGATGGAAGTATCATGGGGTTTTTTTTTGGGGGGGGGTCTCTCTCTCTCTCTCTCTCTCTCTCTCTCTCTCTCTCTCTCTCTCGCTCTCTCTCTATGTCAATGTCCGAGGGCACTTCGTGTATTTAAAGGAACCATGAATGGAACAGGCCAACGGTAGGATTTTGGGAACATAGTGCTTGGTAATAAATATTCAATGCTGAAACAAAGATTGCATCTTGTTTGATTTAATTATTAGATACATTTCTGTACATTTATGCAATGGATACGAAATGAAGCAAGGAGGCAGAATTTGACTATGAAAGGATGTTACAACATTTGGCTCACGAATGCTATACAAATCTCCCGTACTTTTGGATAGCACCTTGCATATGTATATGTCAAAAATACAGCATACATTAAACACATACATACGCGCACACATACTTACTCTCTCACACACTCTCTCTCTCTCTCTCACACACACACACCAACACACACACACACACACACACACACACACATATATATATATATATATGCATAAAGTGAAATGATAGATTGACTAAGCAAACATGTTTATGCTTCTGCCATTTTTAGGCCTCTCCAGGCGAATCTTCTCTATCTTCTCTAAAGTAAAATCTACAAGGATGTTCATCGGGTGAAGGTTAACATTTCGTGCCTAACGCACTCTTCAGCCAGTGTTACTATGTTTGTTATTGCTATTTTTTGCTTGGAACACAATGAATTATACATATATACATATATATGTGTGTGTGTGTAAATAGATAGATAGACAGACAGAAAGACTGACAGAGACACAAAGAGTGATAAGTATAATGAACCTACCGTGTACAAATGTGTATTTGAGCAAAAAAAAAAACATTGCAAAACAACCATTCTTTTACGCAAAATTCCGAAAGGCCGGTGAACGCATTTGATTTCAATCTAAACTTGAAGATCCTAGATGAAATCCTAGCATCATTTTCTTTCTATGGTATTTGGCTACATCGCAATAGGTCTAATCTGATAATACTATCATGGAAGCATGTAGAGTTAGTGATATATATATATATATATATATATATATATATATATATATATATATATATATGTTCCTTTACATTTGTATGTTGAAAAACGTGTTTTTTATGCGAATAAAAATATGAGAATCCACTCGTGATACAATTGCATAAAGATACATTTCAAAATATCGCTTACCCAGTCAGAGAAGCAAAGTTTTTGGTGGAATTATTGCCACTTTCTGTACTTTTCACATATAAGCGATCAGGAAATAACACTCATTACCCAAGAACAGAAATCGTGTTGCATGGTGTAATGGTTTCTTACCTGAAAGCCAGGTTGTCTGAGCGATAAAAATGTTTCACTTTATACTAAATGTTTGATCATCATTTTCAGAGTAAATAGTTGGCTGCTGCTCCTACAGCAAACCAAATTCAGTAGAACAGCATATCCGTTCCAACTCTCTAATCTTGGGTGTGAACATCCTAATATCTGCTTTCTGGTTCTTTGTGCCCGACACCCGCTGACATCAACAGAGGGTGCGGTATTCTTCGACCTTCAAGAACCCAGAACTCCCAGTTTTCATCGGGGACTCGTTTGCAAACATGTGTGCAAAATTGTATAAAAGAAGGAGCAACTTTTTTTTAATAATAAAATCAATGTGTACAAGAATTTAGTAAAGTTTTGGCAGTATAAAAGTGCTATTAACTCGCTGTCATAACAATCTGGGGCGGTGATAGAAATTTAAACCAATTGCATTTTTTAAATACTACATTTTCGCTAATAATTGAAAACCATTAGCCACAATCGTCATCACAACTGTGGACATAAATTTCTTCACTTTTCAAGCTAGTCCTTCTGGCTGGATATATACGTAGCCATTATGCATACTGTCCACGCCAATGGAACTAGAGGGCTGAAATTAAAAGATTTGCTCATTACTGTTTATGGAAGAAAAACATTATTTTAAATGTTTTTCCTTTAAAAGTTCCCCCATGATAGATTTTTTGCTAAGGTTTCAATTTGCGATAGGATTTTATTGATCCCTTTTTGCATATGTCCAGCAGCATTCAGGCTTTTTTTTTCTTGTTATGACTACCCAACAAAAGGCGATAGAAGTAACTTATTCATTGATCATCTTTTTTTTCCAATTTTTAGTTGATAACCCCTGATGTGACATGCTGCCAAAATGCATGATAGTTTCTATTGAGTGACTAATCATATGTTATTCTTTGTGTTAACTCGTTGCTCCCTAGAAAATTCATGTTGAAATATGCTTGCTTTCTGCGCTTGTACGCATTTTGAAATGTGTGTTCCGGTTGATTAGGGCGATGAAACCCATAGTTTTTGGTCCAAAATATTGAGTTCCCAGAACATTTCAAGAGACAAACGCAGGTCTACTAAATCAACCAATAGAAACCGCCATGCAAACATTCTCATTTGGGTGTGATCAACGAAAAAAAAATAGAAATAGGGATAATCATTGAATACGTTATTTCTTACGCCTTCTTGGGAGGTGATCGCTGAAACGTCTTGATTTTCGGAAAAAGGGTGGACACTAACTGAGAATCAATTTAGCAAAGTCCTACATTGAAAATTGAACCCCCACTTACAAAAAACAAAAAAAAAGCTACAAGGGTTAGAGCGTCAAAACGTTTTTTTTTCTTCTTGACATAATAAGGAATGACTGTTTAAATTTTCAGCCCTGTAGCCACATTGCCAGCCAGCAAGATAGCCAGACCTGCTTAAAAACTAAAGAAACCTATGTTGGCAGTTTTTGTGACAGTTCAGGTTGATGGTTTCTCACAAACAACGTTTCTTTGGCCGTTTTTATTCATAGCAAGATGCCTTTGCTCTCTGACAGATTTACGAGAAGCTGGTGTTGTGAAAGTTGGCAAATATCCAATACCCAATTCAGGAAACGATCTAGACTATTTTTTTGGTTTATTTGTTCCAGTGTGTGTGTGTGTGCACACGTGTGTGTGTGTGTGTATGTATGCGTGTGCATTCAGTTTTTCTTTTCAATTTACTGTCGCTTTATGAGATTCAGGTGCTAAATAACACAGGCAGTATCTGGTGCGAAAAGAATAACATTCAAAATGCATATGCACTACTATAATATGTGTGTATCCAAAACTATACACATAACTAACTTTGTAGTACATCATTGATTTATCGATAGCAAATATATTTGATTGATTTGGTGACAACATAAAACTGGGGTATTTCAAGCCCAATGATGGACCTTCTTTATTAATGATATCGCAGAGGGTATTCACACGTCCTCTGACGGGTATGGAATATGACGCAAAGCCTTCTGAATGTAGAAACAAGCACACATTTTTGCGTGAGTAGTTTGAAAAACAATGACATCTCAGAGAATAAGAGATTTTACTCAATATTCTCCATCTTTTCTCCAGGTATGATGCAACGGATCGTATAACCTTTTCAGTCTAGCAGGCTTCATAAGACATTTTTCATCTTCATTCAGGCATCATAGTCATTTCAAAATATAAAAAGTAAAGGATAAATACTACTGAGCCTTTCAATTTATATAGATGCATGAATATGATAAGATCTTCACAAAGTAAATACAAAAATTGTCTATATCAAAAACAAATTTATAGAAGCAAATTTTCCCGACAGAATCTTTTTCCTACGTCTCAATGTTACGGTAAGTGAGATGCTTGAACTAGCAAATACTTTTATGAATTTCCGAAGTTGGCTGGAATTGAAGTAATGGCAAATCTCTTGCTGATAGTTTAGAGAGTGGCTCAAAGTGACTTAACTGGATGAACACTTCTATCTAAAGAGTCTAAGTCTAAAAATGCAATACATTAATTTGTGGATTGTGCGACAGTGTACTTAATTTCTATTTTATTACACTATTGATTTGAGAAGCCAGAGCAATAGAAATGCTTTAGTATAAATGATAAAATTAACTTTCTGAGAAAAATAAATGCGGAGATAGGTTGCTGGTAAGAAAATGTCGATGCAAGCCAAACCTGTCTTGCAGGCCTATGATTGCCCATAAGCAAGTTCGATAGAAATAATAAAAACATCTATGAGTTGGAAAACGAATAACTTGGCGGTGCCCATCTCCTCCCCAAGTATAAAGATACACGTAGTACTAACTGAAGATGGCGACAGAACAGAGAGATAGAAAGAGAGAGAGAGAGATTCAGAGAGAGAAAGACACACCCACTCACACACTCACAGAGACAGACTGGCAGAGAGAAAATGCATGGTTTGCAGAAAGGCAATTGTGCAAAGTAAACATACTCAGTACCTCAGCCTGATTTCGAACTAGGCTCACCGGTTCCTTTTCCCGCGCCGAAAATAATTTCATATCCAACGGAGATAAATCTAGATAAAAACACCTGCTATGTACATGGTTCTAGACGCATGCACCTGTCTGCCTGAATCAAAATATGCAATTATATAGGGGAATACTTTCGGTTTCATGTAAACAGAGACATTCTATTTTTTCTTTCTTTTGAAAATTTGATTCACAAGCTAGAAATATTTCAAAGATGATTGTTTTGAGAACTGAACGTATACTCTCAGGAATTCTATTAGATTTCGTTTCGAAAGTGTCAATTTATGAATTTTTATTGCTATTTGGCCCAAATGAACGGTGCGTTGGAGATATTAAACGAAGCTGATTAGCAATAATTACAAAAGTTTGAATTATTTCAATTTTGCTGGTCCGAGTAACTATTGGCCCTATTAAGCAGAATCTATCATTCATATATATATATATATATATATATATATATATATATATATATATATATATATATAAGAGGGATACTAGTCTCCAGGTCTGAAGATAATGGATAGTCTATAGCCACACTGAAGAGTTGTAATACAACGAAACAGCTGTCCGTGGATGACACAATAATTAACGCTCCCTTATTCATGGTTGAGCACTAAGTGAGGTAACTCGTTCATTGTAAGCTTATGCAATGCTCTTCCAACATGGAATGGAGCACTCTGATGCAAGAGGAATATATACGATAAATAAATATATCACTTAAATTCAACCTTACCGACAATCCAGTTCCATGGAGTAGAGGGAGGATACCAGCCTCAGGGTCGGAAGCTAAGATATATATGTATATATGTTTGTGAGTGAGTGAATAATAGGGAATGAGACAAACTAAGAAGTAAGAGTGTACGGAGACTTTGTTTATTTATTATTTAATCCATAAATGAATTAATTGGTGTGCTATACATGTTTCGGGACATGTTCTCTTCTTCAGTAGCATGTGATGTGCGTGCATACCTTTCAGTGTTCGAAAGATTTTCCACAGAAAATAAATCAATCATCAGAGGTAAAAATGGAAATCAAGATCGTGGATTCCTTTAGGGTCATCATGATGTGTGGCACTTTGTTCCGTCTGTAGTGGAATCTGTGTCTTACTGATACTGCAACGTTTTTTCGTTACATCTGATAGACCCAGCAAGAAAAATTTGATATTTTCGAATTGATTATTTTGTTCCTTACTAAGAACCACTGTAATATGTAATTCCTGGAAAGACGTCTGATTTTTTTTTTAAATCACACACACACACAAACACACACACAGACACACACACACACACGTATATATGTATATGCGTATATAGACAGATAGATACAGAGAGAGATTAAATACATAAATCTTGTTTATGACAATTGTATACCCTCGTTTTGCTTTATTCACCTCCTTAGACAGACAATATAACTTGGCCTTACAGTTGTATATATACACAGAAGATAACTTCCACTATGATTCGAAATGTTGTAATCATTTACCTTGCAAGCATTATATGAAGTCGAGGTCTATTGCTCAGGTTACCTTGCAATTAGTTACTTTTGATTCCAATTGTTTCCTGATGTTTGTTTTTTTACTTGTTTATAGATATATCGTTTGTTTTTTGTGCGTTGGAACAAAAAGTATTCTATTCATATCATTTACCTGTTTTCAAGCATATTTTCTTTATTATGTCGTTTTTATGGAGTGGGGTCCAAAAAGTAAATTCTTTCTCTAGATTAAATTTGGGTTGTTCTAGTTCTGTCAAAGTTTGTTATTTCATTGTATAATTCTATTCCAATTTAATCTGCTCTAAAGTTTTTCTTCAGTGTTTTTGAGTAAAGTTTATCTAGTTAGGTTATTTTGTGCTTAATTCTTATCATTTGCAATGTTCTTTTCTTTTATCTATATTATCTCTTTTTTTTTTTTTTTTTGAAAGTTTTGCAGTTTTTGCTTTTTTATAAGCTCCACAGGGGTGTTTAGTATATTTTTAATTTTCATGGTTTTTAAGGAGGGTGGTAAAGTAAATCTTTTTCAGTGCCGACATTTGACCCCGATCTCTGACTTGGGTAATTTGTTTTTATACCTAAATTTTTTAATGTGTTGTCTTTCTTCGAGGCACAGATTGCACATTGAATTAACGTTGTTTCTTAAAAAAAACATTTCCAATTCTATTGTTGGATTTTTTGCTTTATGGCTGAGTTTCCCAAGAATAAACAGAAAGTGGAGTGACGTTTTTGTATTTTTTGAGAACAAAGGAGGTATTATGGTTAGCTAATCTACTCTCAAAATTTAATTCAGAAACTACTATGTAGAATCTACAATAACTTTTTTTCTGTTTGTGTATATATTTGTAGTTTATAAACAATTTCTCGTGTTTGGCAATTATTTTGTAACACGCATTATCAAGATTTCTATTCGATTTTTTTAAATTATTTATTTGGTTCAAAATTTCATCATTGTGGTTTCGGATTATTCCTTCCTCGTTATTCATGCAGCTGTATAACATTTTTGATTTATTGCAGTTGAAAATTTGGTGTAATCTGTTGTTCGGTTTGAAGTATTTTCAACTAGATCCAAGAAGATTTTACCGACGTTAGTTATTGCCTGCTTATTGAAGGGTGGGGTGAAACAATTTTTTTTTCCTACATTCTTTGTCAGTTTGAGTATTTCTTGTTTATCTTCTTATTTCATCATCGAATTCTGTTTTATGTTTTACAAATCTTCAAGAGCTTTTTGGTAAATTAGGCAGCTTTTTAAAAAGACTTTTTGATTAAAGTTTAATGTTTATTTAGTATTAACTCAATCTGAGTCCTGATTCAGAGTGGCTGATGGTGGGTTTTCATCATCACGTGGGCACGTTCTGATATATATATATATATATGTGTGTGTGTGTGTGTGTGTGTGTGTGTTTGCGTGCTGGCGTTTACTGTCTTTTATTTTATTTATAAGTTGTTTATGTTTAGAGCGCCCAATATCGCAAAATAGAGCTAATTTCGATGTGTATGTGCGTGTGTGTGCGTGCGTGCGTGCGTGCGTGTGTGAATAAATGAATGACAAGAACTTATTGACAATGGATATGCATGTATAAATAGGTGTACTGGGGAATGTGCGAAAACGTTCAAGTCTATGTAAATATCTTTTGTGTAAGATAAAAATCTACAAGTTTTTTGCTGGCGTGAATACCACTGAATTCCAAGATACAACAACGCAATTTAAAAAAAAAAACATCGATGAAAAGAAAAAAAAAGCTATAACAAAAAACCAGAGGTGTGATTATGATACATGAATGTTGCGTCTGAGAAATACAAAAATTTTTAAAGAGGCGTAACCACTTATTAATGATAGATTGTATATCAGAATCTATTCGCCCGCATAAGCAAGTAAAAATATTTCGTGAAAAGTTCTCATGCTTAATTTTCGTTGGTACTGCTTTTGAAGTCCCTCTATTCTTCGATTTTTTCCATTTCTTTCTCATTTTATTTTTCTTGATTATTTGTTTGCGTTTTTTTTTCTTCTTCTCTTAGTCATTTTCTTTCACATCGGATCTCGAATTATTCTGCCAGTGTTTATTTTTTAGACTACGCTTTGCTATATACACGTTTGGTGGGAATCATCTTCTTATTGGGATGACTGGACTGCATAAAGCCCTGGCCTTAGGTTTGTAAAAGCATTTTATTTATTTATTTTTTTATGCACAACTTTTTTGAATATCTCCGAAATCTATTTTTTAAAATACATTTTGAAATTTAAAAACATTACCCTAAAGTTATTTATTGTTAACGCTATAAAGGAAAAAGACCGACATGTTGACTATTAGAAAGAAAAAGAAATTTGTATAAATTACAACGCAGTACGGACTTTTAAGAGTTTTCAAGGTCAAAGGTCACTGCTTTTCCATAAGAATTCAAGAAACAAACATGACTGCCATCGGTTTATGCCTTAAAAATTCAAATACGGGTGTCAATGGGATCAAATATAATGTCGCAGAATTTGAGCCTCTATCTGCGGATTTTCCAATTCTAAACTAGTAAGTAGAAATCAATTATACTACAAACTGAAGATTGAAAGCAATGATAGTTAAAGAACAAAAACAAAAACAGATAATTTTATTGAAAAATTGAGAAAAATCTTGTGTCTTAGGGGGATGAACAAAAAGATTCTATGAAAAATAAGTCATTATAGGTACATGAAATAGTAATTTGATAAAAGTGGGCGGAAAGTCGATTTATTCAAAGAATGAAAAGAAATACAAGAGATTACTTTTTTCTCTCTTATTGATGTGTGTGTGTGTGTGTGTGTATGTGTGTGTGTGTGTGACAGAGAGAGAGAGAGAGGGAGAGAGAGAGAGAGATCTGTGTGCCCGATTTATTTGGAAAAATCCATGTAGGCTTAAAATTAAAACAGGCTTTTTTTTACGGAAATATCTACCTAATTTGAAAATATCATTGGTATCTACAAATTATGAATACACTCGAATGAAGAAATTATCAAGGGGGTAAATTATGATCACATGAAGAAATATATTTCGAAAGTAAATAGTCAATAACTAATCCTGTACTTCAACATTTGAAAGTAGTTTCAATTTCCATGGTACTAAAATAACAATAATTTGAAAATATCAAATACAAATGTTGGATACAATTTGTATAATACAATTAATTTGGTGAGTATATACAACTCATTGGGATAGAACCCACTTTTACTTTGTCGTTAAAATCATTCTTGCAAAATCTTTAAAAGTTTATTTTTTTTCGAAAGAAAAAAATCTTCTGATGGTTGAACACATCCGAAGAAAAACATTTTTGGAGAAATACTCGATGAAAAATCATTAACATATCATATTGTGATTTTCAGAATTTTTTCATCCTGTGACTCCAATTTAGCACAAAACACACATGGAAAAATTAATAATATTAATTAGAAAAAAAAAAACCTGATATGATTAAGGTGAGTTGATAAAAAAAAAAACATAATAAGAAAATAGACACTTACCATCGAAAAATCAGCATTATGAGCGTTTTCCACTCCCACAAACATGTTTATTCCATCGTATCACAGGTAAAATAAGCAATAAATTTTCCTTAGAAAATACGTGAAGGTCGAAATTGATCGTAATATTTTTTTCCCCTTTGGTTTATTTCATCAAAACTTTTTTTTACGTTCACTGCGTAACAATGATTGCATATCGACTTTTATCGATTTTTATCGAATTTGAACATACTTACCTTACACCCTATGACTTCTTAGAGTGATGAGTGAAGGATGAGGTAGCCGACCTAACTACAAACTATGGATCAACTGGTGGAGCAAATGTGACATGTTATGAACAGCCTACTGCCGGACTTCCTGCAAAGGTCCCTCCAGGTCCAACAGAAGATTGGTGCTCTATGGTTGAACTTTACGTTGAATTCTAACTCAGTGGGAAAATTCTATCATTGAATGTAAACTAAAGGTAGTTTGACTCCAATTGATCAATGAATTATAAAGTTAGTACCAATTTCCAATAGAGAATTTTTTTTCAACTGCCTTTCTTTATTCAGGGTGGAGCACACTCTAAGTAAGGCAACTCGTTCATTATAAGCCATATAGCAATGCTCTTCCATCTCTGGAATAGAGAACCCAGCTGGATGGGGAATCGTACGTAAGTAAATATATCGCATAAATTCAGTCTTACTGACCGTACAGTTCTGCGTAGGACAGGATTAAAATGCTAGCCTCTGGGTCTGAAGCGAAGGTTACGATCCTACCTCGTGTTACTGGATGGGATAATGGATAGTTTAGCCACACTGAAGAGTTGTAATACAACGAAATAGCTGTCTGTGAATGACTCGGTTATTAATATATATATATATATATATATATATATATATATATATATATATATATATATATGTGTGTGTGTGTGTGTGTGTGTGTGTGTGTCCTATGGAATATATCCCCAAAAAAACCATACACTGACCAACAACTGAACAAAAGAAAGAAAAAACAGAAGATATATAGTGTAAGAGGGAGTTTCACAACCCAGGAATAGTCTCACGCTAATAACGTTTTGAATAGGGAGCACTTTATGAAATAATCCCATCGCTGATCGTGTTACCTATTGTACTTGGGTGCATATATATATATATATATATATATATATATATATATGTGTGTGTGTGTGTGTGTGTGTGTGTATATATATACATATATAAATACATATGTATATATGTGTGTGTGTGTGCGTGTGTGTATGTTTGTGTGTGTGTGTGTGTGAATATATGTGGTCTTAAATTAATTGAGTCCGTAACCTAATGCAGTTTTATTCATTTTACATGAATAAATTATTATTTATCACCATAATCTTTTCCTTGTCAATGCACTCAATTCAGTGGTAAACATTAATTACTACCCCTCAGATTACAGAATTATTGATGGACCATCGTTTCGTCACATTTTTGATTATTTTTCGTCTTTTCGATTCCTTTGTGGTATTTGTTTCTCTTAATAGCTTTCGTCCTTTCTCTCTATTTTGTTTATTTTTTCTGATATTTCTTATTGCCGGGTTTTCCTTCTTTTGCTTCTCTGTCGTTTGTCTCTTTTCAACACGTTCCACATGCTTTCTATCTATTTTTTGTGTCCATAAGTGTCCATGTAAGTGTGATAATGTCCTCAAGTACATCAATAAGTTCCCTAGCTTACTGATGGATAAGACATTTACTTTATACAGTAAATAATTCCCTCTCAAAATAAACTTAAAATCAACACTTCATAGTGACCCTGAGTTTCACGCTGCTGCGCCCCTCAGACGATGGTCGGATGATATGATAATTGTGTGCGCGTGTAAATGTGCACGTGTGTGTGTGCGTGTTTTGGTAGGAAGTCGCCAGCCCATATACCGTGAACTTGACCTTAAGGAAGAATCGCTCTTTACTGTTGGACATAGTCCCCCTTTTAAATATATTAATACGTTGTATTGTTGGAATCAAGCCGTAGACACAATAGCGTGTTTCAACACTAAGATTCAAATAAAAACTGACAATTTATAACTATCCGAACAGTAGATGGAAATCAAAGGGAATTCAGCATTCCACGACTTCTTTACGTTTTAAATCGTTGCAGTTTCACAGAGTTTTCTTTTTTAACCACCAGCTTTTGCTTTCTCCTCCGGTATTTCCATTGACATTTGCCATCAGCATTCGGTATTCATGGCAGATAGCCGAGAGTTGAAGTGTTTCTTCTTGTTGGCACTGAGAATGATAAGGCAACTGGGAAGTATTTACGAATGTTTCATCTAGTTGTTGTGAACAAAGGTCAGTAAGACCGACATGGATATCGGACCAGGGACCGGATGCTGATAAGAATTTGTCGAGTGGTCAGATAAACATTACAACTGGCGCTGATAAATAACTTTGTACCGTCTTGACCAGAAACAACGGACAGAAATTCTCCAATAGAACAAACATGGAAGTCAGATTTGTGTTATTCTTATTTGTATATCTTTCAGAATGAAAACAAGAGTGAGAAAAGGCTAGCTTCGAATGCTCTTTTCTCTTCTTGAGATCTAATGGTTAAATCCCGTTCGGGCCTTGCGCAAATCATTACATCTTTCCCTTCTGATGATAGATTTTGTATCGAGAACATGATACGCCCGTGTCTTGAAAGATAAAGAACGGTTTTCCTCTCTACGATAATTTCGCCGCGTTTTTTTTATTATTATTACTTCCCGATTGACATTTACATCAAATTAAAATGGTTTAGACTGGTTGAACCCCTTGTCGTAGCTTGCATCTCAATATCATGATACAGTCGAATTGTCTAGTATGTCAAATTTTACAGCCAACTGAAACATACTTCTTCCAATAAAATACATCTTCATGCATTAAAAACCAGGGGACTGCTGTGGATGCATTGATTTTCTTTTGGGAAGAAAGCGAAAATAAAACAACAACATTCCATGTTGAGTGCAGTCAGTAAAGGCAGCAACACAAAATTTACTTGTAAGATAAACTTTTGAATGAGAACAGACCCCATAAAATTTGATACTGATAACGTTTCATTCGTCATTTAAAAAATGCCCCGTCAGCAAGGCAAAAGGTCCGTCCTTTCTTTCTTAAGTACGGGATCACTAGACTAGATTTTTCACTCTTCGAGGAGAGAAAACAGACACTCAACGAATTTATGCAGCTCCAATATAAAATAGAATGCCCATACAGCATTTCTCTTCGTTTTTGTTAAAGATGCAACATTTCCCAATATCAAAACATCACAGAATAAAGTATTTTCCTACATTAAGAATACCTCAGTACGCAGCATTTAACTGCATTAAAATATCTAATTATGCAACGTTTCTTAACATCAATAATTCCCAAGTATGCAACATCCCGCTACATAAAAAGTACCTCAGTAGGCAATATTTACCTCCACTAAAATACCCAAGTATATAATATTTCCTTCCATTATAAACACTGATGAAGCATTTCTCTTCATTAAATACGCTTCAAATTTGTGATTAAAAAAACCCATGGGGTAAAATCTTTAAAAATCAGCATGATACCGATCTCTAACATAGATACTCAATTCCAAATTCAAATTTTTGAGACAAAATGTTATAATTAAACAGATATGCTCAACCTTTCATTCATTTTAATGAATACTTAAAACACACACACACACACACACACACACACACACACACATACACGTAAGCACTTATGAGTTTAATTTAATGATTGAAACACTGAATCTTGCAATTTTTTTCAAAACTGAAGTCCGTTTGAGTGAGTTTTTATTTTTCGGATCAACATTCTCATCATCGTTGTTCTTTCAGCCGCTTTACACCTTAGCCACCTCCGGGTATCTGTCAAATTTGATGACTCTTACAGAACCTATTATTATATCATAGTATATTGTTCATATCCCATGCTTTCTGTCACGTACTACGTCCTTCCTCACGGTTTCGAAGTTCGTTCTGACTGGTGCTGCTCTGTTTCATCAATTCCTAGCTTAGAACTGGAACATTTAGAGACTGAACCTAACTGGCCCAAGTTATAGCTTGTCTCGTAAGTGAATTTTTTGAAATGGTGGAGGTCCGACGGTACATTAACCAAAATGTTGTGATGAAAAACAACAAAGATGGGAATGCTCGTAGGATAATATCACTGACTGACACGGTAACACTCAGCCTCAGTACATTAACAATATCACATTATATTAATTCAAAGACGACTGCGGCAAGAATCAGCAGCATTAAGTTTCATCAGGTAATGATAAAACTAGTAGTCAGTAGTTACCATGAATTTCGTTTGTACTAAGTTTGACCTGCTTCTCAACACGACACAAATTACTAAATAAAACTGTGTGTACTCAATGAACTACAATCACCACAGGAGTCCACGAACTCATTTGATTTTTTTTTCTCTCTGGATTGGGAATTTTTTTGTAAGATTTCCACCGCTTAACTGCTTATTGAAATAAATAGAAATGTCTGAGAAATGTATTTTCTTGTTGTAATGGCTATGGCGACAGTGACGAAAAAAAAAAAAAGAAAAAAAGACCAACTGTAAAAATCTTTGTTAAACTATCACTGTCTGCTGCTCATCAAAAATTATGTATGTGTTGCAGTTTATCTATGTTTACCTACTATAGCACACAGGTGAATCTCGATCTTGGATCTTTCTGCATTTATGGGTGACACAATGGGAGATGTTTCAATATCCTACTGTTCGAAATAACATCGTCGATGCCTCAAAACGTCGAGTACATAATACTAATAACTAAATTAATAACGTTGGCTGGGCAGTTCCTGTGGTAATGAGTCAATTCATCATCATCATCATCATCGTCATCATAACCAAGGCGAATTCAGTCCAAAATTCAGAATTTTCAGTAAATAATTTGGGTATATTCTGGACAAGTAGAGCAGTAACTCTGGTGGGGTAAAATAGGTCAGTAGGATTGCTTACGCTTCAAGATTTTCCTATCGAAAATTGAGGCAAAATGAATCTCAAAATGTGTAAATGTTCCTGAAACTGATCGAATACAATGCAGAATCAAGAGGAGAATTTATCCAAAATTATGTAGATTTTTTCTTCGGAAAAGTAAAAATAGATAAATCTCATTCGAAAATATCCAAACTGACATGTAACATCTAAAAACAATCTTATTCATCTGAATGCGACAAAGATATTTACATTTAAATGCAAAATGTCTAAATTGAAAATTTGAACACTTTTCTATCAGAAAAAAAAAACTTGAGACAAAATCTATTATATGGCAAATATTTTGGCATCAAATAACTATGCCTTTACCTTCCAATAGCTAATCAACAGACACAAATAGGTTTCCAGATTGTTTTAGCATTCCATGTACATTGTAAATTACAGCGACGGACTCAAAAAAGTCAATTCAACAGCATATTTACATAAATTGAACATCAGCGACCAGAGAGTAGGAATAAAGGGAGAGCCCAGTTAGTTCTACGTTGTATGATTTGTGTGAATAACAAAAAAAAAAAAAGGAACCGCTTTTGAAATCAATATACCGAACGTAGAGAATAATTGAATTATCACCAACATCCCCCAAAGCATGGGCGTGTTGCTTAAAAGGGCTTTGGCTAAAGAATTTGGAAATATCATTCGCGTTGATGGAAAATGACAGCAACAAGCAAGCTTTCTTAAGTTTGATGAATTTGCAAAAACAGCAGCTGAAAAAGTTACAAAACTACAGTAGAATGTTTCAAAAGATCAGGACAGAAATCAAGACATACTAACGACTACAAATCATCCTACGAAAAGCTCACCCTGACAGTTTATACCCCTGGAAAATGCCGACTCTCTCTCATTCTTCTGATGGAAACACTGACCTCCCCCTCCCGTTTGAAATCACTGGAAATGCATAGGTTTCTATGGCTGACCATTTTTTGCGAATATACAACCGAAATTGAATTAAGTGCATCTACCATCACTAATACTCAGTTGAATATCCTTCCTTACTGCTATCAAAATCTGAAACTCACATCTCTTTGAGCACGAATTCCAAAGGAACTACATGTCATATATTATTATTAGAGACATCTATAAGAGATAAAAATGTAATAATTGAAAAGGAAAGTGAGACTTTGAATTGTGTTTTCAATTCTATTCCAGACTGATGAGGAACACACACACACACACCCACACACACACACACACATATATATATATATATATGTGTGTGTGTGTGTGTGTATGCATATATATATATATATATATATATATATATATATATATATATATATATATATATGTATATATATATATATATATGTGTGTGTGTGTGTATGCATATATATATATATATATGTATATATATATATATATATATATGTATATATATATATATATATATATATATATATATATATATATATATATATGCATGTGTGTGTGTGTGTGTGTGTATATATACATGCCTCGAGGAGTAAACCTCTAAAAGAGGATAGAAATTAATTATAAGAATTACTTAGAAGACATTGTCTCTTCTGGCACAATGGACGATCTGCTGAACAACTGAGATTCACGTATTGTTTGTTTAACCGACAACTACGACAGAAAGTGTTGAAAACAAAGTCCCGTTACATAAAAGGCTAACAGCCCACTGCTGCAGATTTCTTGTCAGAAAGAAAAAAAAAATAGAAAACAGTATCTGAATTGAGAGCCTACACATCAAATCTCGTGACAACATCTGGGTGTAAGAAAGTTTGGGAGTAAATTGGAAACTTCGTGTGAACAAATACAATACATGACTGTAAATAAGTGAAAAGTTGAGAGTCACACTGGAACAGAACTTTAGAAAATATATATCTTCTTGTGTTAAATCAACGCAATACCGACCAGTTATGCCCAGTTACTGGATAACACTCAGTGCAGCTCCATTTAGACCATCTGTGATACCTTTTTACTATAATGGTCATCATTATGGTCAGCTATTACCTATGTAAAAACCAGGGGGCATTTGGCAATTACAGACACACATATAATAGCTCATTTTCCTGCTATTCGATTAGAGCTCGTTTGAAATACCCTCCAGTGAATTTATAACAATTAGTTGACTACTTAGGTGTGTTTCAATGTGGAATTGGTGAAATATTGCACTCACAGTGTCTTCTACGGCGGTTTTTAAGAGAGCATTTAGATGAATGCACGAAACGGACACTTGGGCCACCTTTTTAGAAGCAAAATACAGTGGACTGCAAACTTTTTTGATAGAAATTTGAGTAGACAGCATCCTGGTAAAGACAGTTTAGTGTGAGACAATAATAATTCGAAAATACTACTGCTGCTAAAAGGGGAGTGCGGTCAATATAACCCCGTCGGTTAAATAAAGGGTTCAGTTCGTTACTTCCCCACACCTACCAGATGATTCCTGATGAAGGCCGTAGAGTACAACAGCTGAAACGTTGTATCAGAAACAACCAAGATGAGGATAGTCCGAATAATAATAGAAATAATAATAATACCTCATCTAAAAAATTCAGAGAAACGTGACTTGAAAGGTTCTAATGTATTGAGCCACCAAATATCCTACTAAGAATATCAATCTTAATGCTTCTCAGGATTCTAGAGATGACTCTTGAAATCCCACTGATCAGACTGCAAGAGTAACAGACTTACTTATTCAGTTAAAGCTTATAAACAGAATTGTTATTAAATTTTTCTTTGACCAAATTAATTATTCAATGGTTTCTTTGCAAGAATTATGCCATCATTACTTGACCTTTAAGGTTATATTACATCTGCAACAGTTCCAGAGGTAAGTTTACAATCTGATCTAAATAGGTTTCAAACTCTAGATAAAATAATAGAAAATGAAGCCAGCATAGATTTTTTCAAAGATCGTGAACTTGAAAAGAGAGGGAAGGTAAGAAATATCTAAGGCTGTTGTAGAAGCTGGAATAACTGAAGACATTATTATCAACATGAGTTCATTTCTATTCTGTATAAAAGTTTTCGTAAGAGGTGACAAAAAATGCAGGAAGCAAAAACCACCATCAATAGTTTTAAGTTCCAAATACACCTTACAACAAGGAACAGCCCCAAGTATGGAAAATATATGCTTATGGCCCTATTAGCATATAAGCCGTTTCAGAAAATGTAAATATTCATTGACATGGATAGTGATGATCTTGAAAAGTTTTTCGATGAATTCTTCAAAAATAATTGATATCCTTTCTTTGTGAAAATAAAAACAAGCATAGGAAAGCATATGTGAATAGAAAACCATAAAAGAAATGTAACAATAATAAGACAATAGAAGATATTCTAGTTGAAGAAAACCTCTTGGGTGCTGACTGTTAAGAGTAATCACAGAGGCGACGCATCATACATAAACGCGAATGAACATCCATTTCATTGTTTATAACCAGACTTCTCACACTGATAGTAATTGGACAATCATTATCCTCATCAGTCTTTAACGTCCGTCGTTGGGCATAGACCTTCCCCAGGATTTGCCACATTTCTCTATCGTGGGCGTTGCAGAGCCAGTATTTCCTAAATTTGTCCAGTTCATCTCTCCATCTTTTATTGGCCTCAGTTTCATATGTGATCTCTGGCGATTCATGTTTTGAGTCGGGATGTCCATCGGTTGTCAGCCATTTTTGCAACATGGCCTACCCATTGCCATTTAAGTTTTTTAATAGATTCTATGATGTCTCTGACTCCCGTTTTCTTCTTAATGTACTGTGCTGTCTTTACTGAGGCATATCAAAAATATTGGCGTATGACCCCAAAAGCACTACTGGTCTAAAATGAGGATCAGGATGTCTTTGATAACGATCAAGACATTAAAGAAGAGATACGAATACCTAATGATAATCAGTGTTTAATATTTAATTCACTGAAAATACGTTCTATCGTACTGGCACGTGTATTGAACAAATACATAACCGACGATAAAGGCGATTTACAAGATGAAGGCAATTTTTAATCTATTTTCAGACACTGTGCGGGGATAAGAGCAACAGACATATTGCATATCAACAAAAAAAAGCCAATCCTTCCTTTAAGAGCCATGACACCTGGTACTTGTTGCTGGCAAAACAATCAAAACTATGGTCAAGCAATTTAGTGAAGTAATTAGTAAATTTACCAGATGATGAACAAGGACAAATACTGTCATGTTCTCCTATTGGTATAAGAGCTTTTAGATTAGAGGAGTTATATCAATTTCAACATAACATTCGACATTAGATCAAATGGAAAAAATTTAAAGAGAATACTGAAGAAGTACCGATGTCATTAGAACCCAAACGTAAAAATATTTGGTTGGTAATAATTGATGACACCAGCATGATGAGAAATAGAATAATTGCAAAAATAAATGAGATGTGCGTTCAAAATCCAGTAGAAATGATAAAATCTATTATAATGATAAAAGACCAGATTTTAGTGGGATGGAAGCCATATTTCATTGAGTTTTGAAGAGATTATTCTCACCATGCAGACGTCTTTGATGGATGATCATTTGAAGCTACTTCGGAACATTTTTTATAGAAAATGAGATAGTTCCAAACAGAAGAAAAATATATTTGAGCTATTTGACTTGGTAGTCATCCTGACTCAGTAGTATCGTCAGGTCGAAAAAAAAAATCATTTGCTCCTTCAAACCAGTGACTATGACCATCTTCCCAGCAGGAGAAAGTTGGTTTCGATAACGAGGGAACACGATTAGTTACAACTAAAAAACAATTTGGAACATACAATCCAAAGAAAACTATTACCTGCAACAAAACTAAATGGAAGCAAGATTTTTTCATTTGGATACTATTGAATCTGAAAATATTGATAAATCGGTGTCAGGAGCAGACAATACCCCAGGATTTAAAACAACAGTGTATATAACAATGGGCAATAGTGTTGTGTCTACCAGTAATATCTGGACAGAAGTAGGGCTGATCAATGAATCGAAAAGTTTAGTAATAGAAGTTGTTATTGGATCAAACTATGACCTACCTGATGATGCATTAATAAATGTCGGCCATGCAAGGACAATGATATTTATTGACTTAAAGAGGAACTATATATATTCATTGACGGAACATCAATACAATTAATAGCATACAAGAACCGAGATTCCTATATGACATAGTTCTGCCGTGACTGGCCATAAAGTTCCGGGGCTTAGCCTTTACAATGCAGTATTTGTGGAATATCCATCGACAGTCTGTAGATGTATGATATGCAGGACATTAATTACTGCATGCTAACGAAAACTCCAATTATAGAATGATACCATTCAATTCAATTGAATATTCATGATATATGAAATTGTGTAATAAAAAGAAATGTGTTTGATCAGAAACCCTACCAACATTGCAAAAGAAGTTGCAGGGGTAACGTTTGACAACCCTAAAAAAAAAGCAAAGGGAAAGGTCGGTGTGATAACTTCACAAAAACAGAATATGCCACTCGAACAGATAGCTTCAAAACAGGAAATATCAAAACGAACACATGATTCAAAACGATAAACAACAGCTAAATCCAACCCAACATCAAAGATGGGAACAAACTCAAAAGAATTAGATAGCACGAACATAGAAAAAAACATTCCTAAACCTTTTACATCTACTAAACAAGATCATTCAAATCAAGCCAATGGGTACTCCCCTTAGAATTTGAGAATACAACAGTTATTTCTAACTGAGATTTCAAAACCGAAATTGTCCGATAATTGCACCCGCTAATCTTTTTTGCTGGTTAGATTGCATGTTCCAAGTCCTGCTTAGAACTAAAATATTTTCTGCTGCCGAACATAAGTTGTGGAATTATTTAACTTCCTCGTAGTCAACATACTGTATGTAATGAGCTCTTTCTAAACTGAAAGCTATACTCAAACATTTAAACAGGCCATGATTTCTAAATCTAGTCGATAGATATGTGTAGGATCCTGACAGTATGGCATAGTTATTTGAAAGAATGGAATTTGATACAACAGCAATGCAAGAAATTTGTGATGGTTTGGACTCATTATTCCCCAAGTCACAAATTTTTATTACTTCAAGTTCCAATAAAAAAATATTTTGACACTTGTTGTAGACCAAATTGTAATGCTGAAACCAATCTAGATCTCGAACCAAATTAAATACCCAGAAAATCAGTTCCACACTAAATCCCCAGAAGCTGACGAAAACGTGCTTTTGACGATGCTAACAAGTACCCATCAATGGAAAATGTGATCAGAGTAAATGCCATGCAGTCGGAGTATCGCAATACCCTGTTGATAATGAGTTGAAATAATTCAGCCTACTGGGTATAGTTGAATGTATTGGGAGTATAATTAATGCAGTTCACTATCTAACTATCTATAAAGGAAATTAAGAAAAATACATAATGGTATAAAGTGAATGATCAAGGAATCAGAGAAATAGAGATTGTATCATAACAGCCATTTATGTGTGCTCACAGAGGGATAGATAAATAGATTTAATTTCAGTACCAGGGTATTTTAGATAGTCAGACTTGGATTGAGACTTTTTTTAAAAATATCTTTTTAATATATTCTTTAAAAATATCTTTTGTATAAATTGAGATGCATCATATATATATATATATATATATATATATATATATATATATATATATATATATATGTATATATATATATGTATATATATATATGTATATATATATATATATATATATATATATATATATATATATATATATATATATATATATATATATATATCAAGCTCTATTCGAAATGAAAGTATACAGGTACAAAAATATCCAATTTTTTAGCTGGAATTTTGATAAAAATCTTTATTGTTTTAAATATCTTGAACCGATGTATGCCCCTTTTCGGCCTCAACGTTTGACAAATTTGATATTATTCAATTATTGGCAAAGGACATTGAAGTGGCGAAGAGAAAATAAATACATAAATACATTGCTTCTCAATCATTGGTTTTTGAGGCTTATTACAAAATAGGCCATCGAGAACGAAGTAAATGAACAAACATCTGAGTGATTAACGTTGACCAAACAAAATTCATTAAACTCACTACACTCATATTTTTGTCATCTGAGAGTACTTCCAAAAACTGTGATCAATGTTGCCGAACATGCTTTAAAAAATCTGCAGGATCATATCAAAAGTTTTCTCCGATAAGTTCCAAATCAAACTGTACATGAGATAAAAGTTTATCATATAAGTTTCAAGGGAGAAACTTCAACTTGCTGCATCAAGAATAAGGCAACACCCGAGGTTCAATAGGTTACTGTCTTTTATCAAAAGTCGTTATTAGAGAGTTCTGATCGTGTTTGGATAAAGTTAGAAGAAAAACTACAGCTGCAAACATCATTTTTTTTTCACTAAAAATTAGAGAAAAGAGACATTTTCGTTAAGAAGTCAAAAAAAGAAAATGTCTGGGTTTTTTTAAAACATATTTTTGTAACCAACGTCTTCTGATATGACTAAGCTGGATGGTGCAAGTAAACCATTTAGCTGAGAACATAAAAGGATTTATTCTTCCATGTCCTTGCAAATAAGATTAATGGCCTTTCCGTCTCGATTTTTAGGTGTTTCTTTGCATCTTTATAAGACATTTTTTTGTCGGTCTATCTGTCAGTCGATCCACGATATGTTGGGCATCAATTTTCTCAGCTGTATCATGTTGGGTTGATATGAAGAGTGGTCCAGACTTTCAGCTCAATCATCCATATCTTACCACTCCTAGTACAACAAGCAATGCTATTGGTACTATTAACAACATCGTTTTTTTATTAATATGTAGAGCTACTCTCCTTCCATTCCCTCTCGTTGGAAGTCGGTTTCTTCTCTACTTCCTCTCTCTTTTTTTCTTGTCTCACAGACGGGGGAAATATTTTCGACTATTTAGACTCAGAAACTAGACTAATTTGAAATCTGGGCCAGACCTTCGGGTCAATCGGATGTACCCTCCCCCCACTTCAGTTGCTGAGGAAGGAAGGTCGACGGCCAAGGACGTAGAGCTTGATAACTCTCCCCACCCTCTCTCTCTCTCTCTCTCTCTCTCTCTCTCTCTTATACCAATATGCATAGTGAAAAATCTTCCTGCATTTGTTGAAAATGGAGAAATTCAGAAACTAGGGTAATGGGCTCCTTAAAAAAAACGCAGGGAGAGTAATATCAGGCAGTGATCTGAATCAGAAAGTTTTCAGACAAGATAGTAATAAAAAATAGAATAATTCCAAGAATCAAGAACCAGAAAACGCCATAGTGAAATTCCAAACAGCCTTAATGACTTTTACGTAAACAGAATCTACTTGGGGTGGGGAGAGTTTTTTAAAGAAGATATCCAATGAATTCTTTTTAACATTGCTGAAACATGGGCAAACTGTTCTATTGACCAATTGGATTTTTCGAAAAGAAGTCGACCAGTTGTTTTATTGGATGAAAATAACCGTCCTTGTGTTGCCGATCATCATCATCATCATCATCATCATCATCATCATCATCATCATCATCAGTAGTCTTTTAACGTACGTCGTTGGACATAGACCTTCCCCAGGATGTGCCACACTTCTCTATCATGGGCGTCGCGGAGCCAGTACTCCCTGAACTTGTCTTGCTCGTCCCGCCATCTAATATTCTACCGGCCTCGGTTGAGCATGTGATCTCGGGGGATCCAAGTCGTGAGTCGTGATGTCCATCGGTTGTCTGCCATTCTTGCAACATGGCCAGCCCACCGCCATTTGAGATTTCTAATGGATTCTATGATGTCCCTGACTATTGCCTTTTCTTGGGTGTACTGTGCTGTCTTGTGGTCTCTCCATGTGAGGCCCAGCATTATTCTTTCATCTGCAAGTTGCATGGTTGCCGATATAATACATCAAACTATCACCGAGCTCGGATAGGAAGTGCTTCGTATTCTCCAGACCCGTCACCTTAGGACTATCACTTCGTAAACGTCAGGTGAGAAGTCTTTGCAATTTCAAGACATCGAAGGATTCTTTGAATGATTCATCAAATAAAATCTTCAATCATTATTTCATAATGGAATACATAATTTACTTGATAAGTAGCGTATGGTCATGGGAGACCAGGGAAAACACTTTTATATATCAATATATCTAATGCAATTATGAATGAATAAAAGATTTTGTCAAAGAGAATCATTTACCCATTTGCATCAGTCTAATATTCTAGAATTCGTTCTGGGGCTTCTTAGCTAAACATTTTAAGAAAACCTTTCACTTTTTAAATAAAAAATTTCGTTTGACTCGGCAAATATTCTCATTATCACTCGACGGTATTTTTTCGACTGTAAATGCTGACGGCTTTTATGATGGATACAGACAAAAATTGAAATTGCCTTGTTATTATATGAAGGTCGTGGACAGGTACGTTCATATAAGGATATGCTTTGGTATCTTTTTTCATAGTTTTGTGAGTGTTGAGTTTACAAATACGATTTATCGTAGAGGGAATCAGGGCCAAATGTATCATTGAGGGGACCAGCTGCATAAAATCTTCTAGACCCACTTTTTAAATTTTTTTTTAATTCATTTTCGAACAATTCAAAACAAGAATCAAATATCCCTACAATTATGATGTCTGATTAAGCATAAATAATTTTATGGGCCAATAATCTATCTCTACATGACGAAATGAGTTATCAAACATTGAAACATTGAAAATAGTGAAAATAAAAGAAATAGATATAATAAAAGAATATCTTGAGACTGTGTTGTGGGTTGGTGGGGGAGGACCCTAAAATGTGGGTCCTTTGTACAGCTGCACTGTTTGCATTGCGTTAATTACAACCTGCGGGGAACACAAATGCTGACATCAGTGAACGCATTTTAAGGACTCAAAAGGATTTATTTTGATGGAATCACTGTTTGCTAATAAGAAGTTATTCATTTTATACAATGGTCTTCAAACTAATACTACACGGGGAACCCTTTTCGATTATTACATTTCCAAGGGACCCTCTTAAAAAAAAAACAACTTTCCCTTCCAAGTATATATTTTTACATATATTTCACAATTGGATTTCAGGCCTTGTTAATGGAATAAACCCCAATAGAAAATACACACTCGAATGGAAAAGTAAAAGCAAAACTTACTGAGGAAAATAGAAATATGAACGACGAACGAAAAATTGCTTGATATATTGCGAAAATGTCACTTCGTTTAGGGGAAACCCTCGGAAAGGTCACGTGGAAGCCAAGGGTTTTGCAGAACACATTTGGAATACCGCTGATAGCACTTGAAAATTTTGTGCTGTATGATATTTTTATGAGGAAAGAGATTTATCTTGGTTTCAAATCCGTATGAAATCAATCAGAAAATGACTCTGTTTATTGTTCTCATTTTCATCTGTGATAAGTTAATTAGTAAAAACTGCTACCGTGTTATCATTTTAATTTTGTTTCTTTTTGATAGAATACTCTAATGACTGCGGTCTTTTAACCCATTAACTGCGAAAGATTGAAATCTCAGTAATTGCAGTAATAGTGGCAACTATTATTATTCGCCACCTGCCTCAGGTAATCGGTTAGTAATTTATTAGATTGCATCATTGCCTTGTGTTCTTTAGTCTCAAATCAGTTTACCCTTACTTCCTAATGCTGAGAACACTTTCAAGTTACTTTTGTTTCAGCTAAAAATCATTAAGAAAAAAATCCATCGTCCATTTGTGTAAAGTTGGCACCCATCAGTGGCAATATACAAGGAGCATACAGGGAAATGCAATATTTAGAATGAAAATGACCCTTCAAAAACTCTGGAGTTGTATCCCTTAAATTTACTGTTTACTCAGAATAGGGCCAAGCGTATCAGCCAATCAGCAGACTGTAATTTTGGAGGAGGCACCTCAAATTTTTCTAATGAGTTATTCCCCTTTTGAATGTTGAAATTCATGCATAAATCTCATATTATGCACCTCAGTATTCTCACCGATTTCAACAAAGCTGTGATCTGAATCGTCTCAATTGTTCCATTGATTTTTACTACATTATCCTAGTAAAGTTTCTCAGAACTATTCCCATTTTTCTAATGATTATCATGAGTACTCTTTTTAGTGGTAAAGTAAAATCTCTTCTTCACCTTCATCCTCACCTTATTGTCTTCTGGAACAGCTACGTACACTATTTGACAGGACCTATTTTCTTTATTCACAACAATTAAGTCTGGTTATCAGGTAAATAGTACTATAGGCTCTCTAATAAATATTTCCTGTCTATGTTTGCAAATCTTCCACGCATCGTTCACTTGGCAAAGAGCGAAGATTTCCCTTCGTGTCCCACCCAATTTTTTTTTTAGGAATAACATGAGTGTTTCATCTGACACCCGGTTGAAATCTAGAAGCTAATATCAATAAAAGATTCTCATAGATCAAAGCTACTTTTATTCATTTGAACCAAAAAACGACGAATGGAGCATGAAGACATCTTTTTTTTTTGTCTGATTACGTTTGCATAATTCCCCCCCCCCCTTTAAACTGGAATCAGAGAAATAAAAAGAGGACTTAAAAAAGGCGATACACAGAGAGGGAGGAACTAAAAGAAGAGACGAAAAAGAAGGAGAAAGGGAGGGCGAAGTAAAAATACGAGATGATAAGATAGAGGAGGATGGGAAACAGAGAGAATGAGGAGAGAGATAAGGGAAAAATGTAGAAGGAAAAGAGGAGAAATGGGAGATGAATGAAAGAAAAAAGAATGGGACAGAGAGAGAGAGAGAGAAGAGAGAAAAAAGGTTTAAAGGGAGAGAAAAGGGGAGAAAGGAGAAAAGAAGGAGAGAAAGGAAAGATGGAGTAAAGAGAATAGAGAAAAAAAAAGAGAAGTTGAAGGGAGAAGAAGGAAGAAAGAGAGAAATAAAGGAACAAATTATGAAAAGAAGATGAAAAAGAGAGAAGACAGGATGAGAGGGAAAAGGGAGCAAATGCATAGAGGGGGTGAAATAGAGATACCAAGAGAGAGAGAGAGAGAGAGAGAGAAAGAAAGAGAACAAAAATATTGAAAAAGAGTGACAGTTCTTTTATGTATTTTATCACAATAAGAACCTTATCTGTGACCGTGGGTCCCGCCCTTGCCCTGTCAATATTTTTTTGTAGTTTACTCGACAACAATGAAGGCTGTCTTGATTTAGAACCCTGGCTCTACAATGAAGTTGTTAGTTGGGATGATAACCTCGGGATTAGGTTACTTTTGTCATTATATAACAACTTATATCAGAGTTTCTGAACCAAGGAGTCTGTTGCCGTTTTTGTTCTCAGGCTGGACTTTACAATGACATGCACAATTTTCCCTCAGTACCCAAAAGTATAGCGTTTTTATAAGAAAGCTGTTGTGAACCGAATTGGTGTAAAGCGAAAAAGCAATCATCCCTATCTTATTATATTAATATCGTTTCATATGGGAAAAAATGTATGCTTCCTAGACTCTAACGTTTTATCCATTTCTGCTACTTTTACACTAAGCTTTCTTAGGATTTTCCATTTCTGCTACATTATACATTGAAGATCGGGAAAACAGGGATTGACAGTCGTCAAGTCTCTCTTTATCACTCACTCAAAACCCTTCTCTCTCTCTCTCTCTCTCTATCTATCTATCTATCTATCTATCTATCTATCTATCTATCTATATCTATATATATCTATATATATATATATATATATATATATATATATATATATATATATGTGTGTGTGTGTGTGTATTAATAGTTGATAGTGTCTGAAGAAACACAAATTGTATGTTGAAACAACAATTTGTTTTTCTCTCCACATAGTCAACTATTGATATTATCTTGCCTGAAATCATTACGTAAATACTGATCATATATATATATATATATATATATATATATATATATATATATATATATATATATATATATAAATATACATATATATATATGTGTGTGTGTGTGTGTATTTCTATATGTACATACAGATATATATATATATATATATGTATATATATATTTATGTATGTATGTATGCATAAAAAATATATGCATACTCGCACGTGCGCAGACACACAAAAACACGCTGACATACGCATGTATATATACGTATTTATATCGATAAATTTACTGCCTAAAGACGAAAGAATATTTACTTTACACCAGTATTCTCCGACATAATCCCTTTTCTTATCAACGCATCCCTACTTACCGATGAATATTAAGCACATAGATCAAACATTATACAGTGAAAAGTCCAGATCGGAATTCTACTTATGACAACCTTTGTTGCCCTTGATCCACCATCGTACATAATATCATTATGGAGTTTTTTCTGCAGTTGAAAATTCCCATAATATTAGTTTTGTACACAAAATTGATCTTTAAAAAGGATACGTGAAATTGTTTATTATATTTCTAAGTATACTACTCTCAAGATAATCTTACATGTCCTTATAAACCCAATTCTAGTCAATTTGTTGTGGAGATTGTCACATGGTAACTGTTGGATTTGACAAGGTAACTTCTTTCAAAACACTTTATACCTCACTGATCTAACAGCTGTTAGTTCAGCGATGAAATATTTTTGCGTCAGGAAACAAATCATTCGTTCTTCTATTGAAGTCATGGGTCAATCAATCCTAATTTTACTAATGAAATCATGAAACAAATTACAGGTTGGAAAAATCTATCAATAAGCTACGATATAAAAAAGATTCCCTATTCAATTCAAGTGTTGAAGTTTTATTGTCGCCTTGGCCGCAGCGTACATGGCAAAACTTCTATTCTCATTTCCAGAGAAGTTGAAATATTTCAAGAAACTCCAAGATTAGACATGAGATATATCTTTATGGATCTGGCACTGCCAAGCTGTGACCGAGAACCAACATAGCTTCGTGGTTTTAGTTAGTACCACTGGACCCCCTTGAGTCAGTGGTAATCATTCTTTGGCCTCAAAACCAAGCTTGAGCCCAGGGTTATCATCTGATATGGGCTTTGTTGGTGGTGCTACGGCTACTTCGCGAAATTAGTTGCATGTTTTTAATTATAAATAAATAAATGAATAAATAAAAATACGGCAAATTCAATCGTACTTATCCAGTTCTTGCTGCAGCGTTGGGATTTCGGGGATTTCTTTTTGCAGTGGAAAAAGTTTGAATTCTTTTTACTTACGACTCCCGGATGAGGGCGGCAAGAATGTATGACTTGGACGTGTCTGTCTTCGAATCTAATCTAATGTTTGTCTTTATGGCCGGTCTAGCCCTAGTCGAGGCAAATGGCTTGGGGCTAACATGGATCTATTTTAAAGCTCTACTCTTGTTTATACTTTTGACAGAAGCTAGGAGAGGAAATTTAAGATCAGGGAGGGTAGATTTGACGTAATAACAATCGAGCAATACAAAGCTGCATGAATGAACAAATAAGTGAAGTGCATGAATAAGTACATGATAAATAGATAGATATATAAATGAATAAATAAATTTTAAAAAACTCGTAATTCGCAAATTCAAATGTTCTCCTCCAGTTTTTGTTTTTTTTGTTTTGTTTTTTTTTGCAGCATTGGGATTTGGGGGTTTTCTTTTGGCAGTTGAAAAACATTTGAATTTTTCTTCTTACTTTGCTAAATAGTCCATGTCCGACTCCCAGAAGGCAGTGTTTACTGGCAGGTCATTGCCAATGAGTTGAAACCTAAGTAAATACCCGGCCTCTGTGGCTTTGTTTCTGACTAAACAATGTTTTGCAAGTATCTCTTTATATACATATTCATATACAATACTAAAGATATGTATTTGAGAGCTGGATGTCTGGCAATTGAGACGCATGTCATCGTTAGTTAAATGCTGTGGACAGTGTATGTTGTAAGTATGAGCAATGAACGATCTCCTAAATTACTTTTTCATGGTGATATGCAACGTGGAAAGCATCCACAACTCGAGATATACAGGGGACTGCATAAAATATAATATCAAGAATCTAGGAATGAGCGTCGGAAACTTAAAAGAGATGACACTGGACAGTAATGAATAGAGGATCTCTTCCAGGCTATGTAAATCACACTTAAATTTGCAGAAACAGGCTGTGTATAACAATCTCCCTTTCCTGACATCACAACTTCTGCAGAATGTGGCAAAATGCATAAGACGAGCATAAGGTGCACAGGACAGCCATTTCACCAACAGATGCAAATCAATCCTGTAAACAGTCTGGATATTGTCTGTCATATGTGCTTTGAACCTTGCAGGTCAGCAGGTGGTCTTACGAGCCATCATAAAGCACTTTATGGAACAAAGCAGAGTGACTAGGTACTGCAATGGAACGGCTATCATCTTACAAAATGAAGCAATCATATACACACGCATATATATATATATATATATATATATATATATATATATATATATATATATATATATATATATATATATAATGCCATTGGCATGTATGCAAATGTATGCAGGTGTCATCCACTCGATTTATTATAACAAGTTTCCTCGATTTCCGAAGAAACAATCACGTTATGTTGTCAGATCCAAAAATAAACTTGTTTTATATCTATCTGCCCCGGTGCCAACGGTTGAGATTTGTCAATTGCTATGGCCAATGTGAAAGATATGAAATACGTTAGTATGCTTGACGCACGTATTTGTCAGTCATGTAGTTTTTAGTCTCTTTAAAAATCCTAAAAACGTACCATAAACTCAAGTGTCATTTCAAAATTAAAGTCATGCAATCGTTACAGGATTGTGAATCGTAGTGAAAACTTCTAGCCATATTATTTCAGGGGTCTTGGAACGCGGAATAATTTCTCCTGTATAAATCGATGTTGATTACTCTCCAATTCTCACTATTTTGGCTCTTCAAGTGTTTCATTGTGAATCTCTATTTACTGATCGCCGGGACACCTGTAATTCTCAATACTTATGCGTCGATATATCTAGGAACGTGAGAGAGTTGAAGTTAAGAATCCAATCGAAAACCAGAAAAAGAGAATTGATACAATATGACGTGAGTGGGTGTTTACGCTGAAAAAGATTCAAGGTAAGAAATTGAAAATGTTTGGAATCTCGATTTTTTGGTCCTTCCTGTAGCTTGCAAACACGCATCTGTACATATATACAAATACATACACATTTATTTATCTATATGCATACACAAACGTATATATATATATATATATATATATATATATAGATATATAGATATATATATATACATATATATATATATATATATATATATATATATATATATATATATGCACACATGCATACACATCTACTTATATGATATGCCGATATTTTCGTCAGAAACATTTGTCATCGGAAATAAATATCAAATGCTAATATATAAGGTAGTCTCCCTTAATTTTTTTTGCCTGTGCGTAAAAAATCGTGGTTCATTCTGGTTGAAAATGAAAAAATAAAATGCATATAAATGTGATGTTTTTGATATCTCCAAATACTATCCAATTGGAAAATAATTTGAATACTGCCGTCACTTTTGAGAACATATATGAACCATATATATGTATATAGTTCACTTATGTTGTTCATGAATTTAAGAAATTAAATAATTAAATAATTGAATCAACCAGAGACAGCTGTTTCGTTGTATTACAACACTACAGTGTGGCTACAGACTATTAACCCATTCAGTTCCACGAGGTGGGATCGAAACTTTCGCTTCATATATATATATATATATATATATATATATATATATATAGTTATCAAGGTGCTCCTTATCATGCTTAGACAGTCTTCACCTTGAGCGATTGAAGATGCTTGCCAAAACTGCAGATTGACCGTTTTATCGAAATTTGTACAGAACACCTGCTTAACTGACCGATAAGAATGATGCAATTACGAATAAACCGACATTTTTAATGCGCAGTCAACACAAATAAACAAACCTATTCGTTTCATCGTTTTTAGTGGCAAGAAATTACATCATTTGGCTGAGCTGATAGAATTACGTCTTCTCCGCTTGGGTTACAAATTTTTCACTCTACACACATAGGTTAGGTTCATGCAGAAGTTCCTGGCGACACTTTCAGCATAATTTTAGAGAGATCCGAGAAGCGTTTGAAGTTTACATAGCTCTTAATCGCTTTGGCAATCGGCCATAAGTTTTATTTCCTTTACAGGCCTGCGGGGGAATTATAAAGTTAGGAAATTTAGGTCAGCGTCTGACCATGTGTTGTTCTCCTAGCTTGATGTGGATAAAAGTCATTTTGAAAACTTTAAACGAACTTAATTGGAATCAGGTCCAGGAGTTCTTTCAATATCTCAATTTGAACGGATTCTAGTTGGTAAGAATAGTTTCGTCTTTATTTCAAATCGCTGGAATCTGAACGTACTTTTACTGTCCAACGTTACAATGAGTAATTGACTTGTTTGTATGACGCATTGGAACAGAGATATTTTTTCTGTGCCCAGAAGTCTACTAGTGATTTTGCAACATGACAACGCCTGTTATAATCTTACAAATGTAATGCTGCTAATGATCATGTGGTTTGGAAGGGAAAGGGAAGTTCCTCTTCAATACATGATATTTCATCATCGCACATGTAAGTAAACACACATACACAAACATACATACATACATACACAACCACACACACACAAACATATATATATATATATATATATATATATATATATATATATATATATATATATATATAATGCTTAAATACAACATATTATCAGATTTTTCTTGTTTCTACATAAAGTAACACTTTCTTGGATCCCTTTTGTGTGATAGTTGTCCAAAGGTGTTATCATACGCGCTTTCGGATAAACGAGCCATTTTCGGGGTCTCTGACGATTCCACATTTATTGTAACTAAATATGTATATAACAAAAAATTACAACGGAAAATGGGCTTCCTTTGGACTGGTCGTTTAAACGGAAACATGTGTCAAGTTTACTATATCATCATTTAAACAGTGTACAAAGCTAACCCACCAGTCGAGATAGTCTGTATAATCTGATTGGGCAAGTTAGTTATCTTGCTACAGATGTGAGTAATATATTGTTATAATTGAGAAATACAAAATTCTAAACCAGACTGAAGAATGTATTTGAGTAAAAAGTAAGATTTTCAGAATATAATGACCACCTGATAGGACAAGTGGAATCATATGTGAGTGGACTTCAATGATGCATTGTAATAAGACGGAAGATGAAAAAATAAAAGCGATATAGTAAAGAATGACGGTACCGACAACTTGTTTGAAGTTTGTTTTTTGCAGGCTTTTTGTTTTCTCTTTGTCTCAATTGCATACAATTGCAGCGTACCAAGTAGCCCAGATTACAATGCACCAACCAGCCCGAAACAAATGGTTTTCTTTGCATGCTATTCCAAGAAAATGTTCTAGCAGGAGCTGCTTAAAATGTAATATATATATATATATATATATATATATATATATACTGTTTATTGCCTTTTCTCATAAACATTGACTACGCTATCATCAAACGCTTTATACTGCATGAACTTGGTCTTCGTTTGACAGAGTGAAAAGTTACTTACTAGGGTGAAGTTTTTTCGGACACAAATTTAGTAGAAAGATTCTTCTACTAGAAATGACGCTCACATTGATGCCATTAAGTGGTTGAAATAAAAATTAAAGCATGCTATTCAACCTGCTTCAGTCTTCCACAAATATATATATATATGTGTGTGTGTGTGTGTGTATGTGTATGTGTGTGTACGTGTGTGTAAGCGTGTGTGTGTGTGCATGCACGCATGCATGTGGGTGTCATGGTTTCAAGTGAAGATTTAGGAGGGATTCCATTACTTTTAGGTCCTCAAGGCCATGCATGTATGTGAAATAGCCCTGAAGCCGACATAATTGATTTCTGGGGGGTGAGTTTCAGCGTGGGCCTGATTGACCCATCATTTGAACCAAGTGATTGTATACTATGGCCCACCGAAGTGGGACGATGGGAGCAGGTTCCCAAGGTCTCAGGTTTCGTGGGAGATTCTTTCTTCTAGGCAGATGCTAGAGTCAACTCAAGAGGTGTGCCGCCTCATCACAGGAAGCAAAAGTGAGAAAGAGAGAAGGAGAAAATTACATGTCTCATGAATGCAGACTTAAAAATTGAGGAAGGTATCAATTAATGGAGACAGAAACATTATATAGCGACAATCTCGTATTTCGATGAAGATAACCATCTCGTTTGAGATTCAAGTTTATGATCTGACTCTAATCCCTGTGATTGATCAAAATACTCTATCATACCAACCAGTGTAAATAAGCCAATTTCAAGTACCTACAAACCTCTTCTCAACCTTCTGTTATTTTTTACTTGCCTTAACTCAACTACTTATATAACAAAAAACTATTAGGGTGCCTCTCATAGGATGGTACACGTACAAATGCTACATTGAAAACTCAAACTTTATTTGGTGCTCAAATGCTGGGCCTCACATGGAGAGACCACAAAACAGCACAACACATCCGGGAAAAGACAAGAGTTAGAGACATCATAGAATCCATAAAAAATCTCAAATGGCGGTGGGCTGGCCATGTTGCAAGAATGGCTGACAATCGATGGACATCACGACTCACAACATGGATTCCCCGAGACCATATGCGCAACCGAGACCGGCAAAATATTAGATGGAGAGACGAACTAGACAAGTTCAGGAAGTACTGGCTCCGTGACGCCCATGATAGAGAAGTGTGGCAAATCCTGGGGAAGGTCTATGTCCAACGACGGACGCTAAAAGACTGATGATGATGATGATGAATGTAATTTTTTGCCAGTCTAGGCAGAGATCAATATATACCCTTGATAAATGGATGTCTAGAATGATACACTAACGGTATTTTGTTTTTGACGATAATAATTAAATGACCAATGCATGAATGGCGTTGCGTATATATTACATAGAGAGATCAGAGCAAAACATATAATCGAAGTAATCTAGCAGCAAAGATAGCAATAGACTGGACACGTACCAAAGAGAAAGGTTGACAGATTGGTGCAATCGGGATAGCAAACTCGGTAGAAAAATCAGGCATATGATGAAGAGATAAGACAGAAAGAATAGATGGTACGTCATGGCGGCAGTTACAATAATCAGGGTCGACATAGAAAGGGCTTGAAAAAGGCCCTTTTCCACCAGTGCACCCATGATGATGATGGTGGTGGTGATGATAATATATTTTTTCAAAATGTGCTCTTGTAGACTTAAATCAATATACATCAACGCATCTTAATGCATCCAGGTGTGGAAGTTTTGTATATGTTTGTTTATGTACGCCTTTTTCTATTTTGACGTGCACCTGTATGCATCAGATTGGTTTCGTTCACCTGCAGTCTTATATATATATATATATATACATATATATATATACATTATATATATATATATATATATATATATATATATATATATATATATATATATATATATATATATGAGATGATTTCATATGAATGCTCTACTTCCAGGTAGCAAGGGAAACCTGTATATCCCAAAAACTTTTCCACGAGGATTAAATTGTATATGTATGCATGTATGTATGTATGTATGCATGTATATGTATACTTTGTGTGCGAAAGTAACCGGCATTTTTTTAAAAAAACTACTGACTGAATACACAGTTGAAACTATTACAAACTTGTACACACACCTAACAATATCCATAGCATGATGATGAAATAAGCATTTATTTATATACTTTACACAACTATGTTGTTTTTTTTAATATAATAACCATGCAACGTGCACAAGAGAGAATCGTGCCCAACATGACATGGAAGAATCACAAGACAGAGCAGGAGTTCGAGATATCTTGTATGGCAAGTTGCAAGGATGGCAGATAATCTCAGGACATCACGGCTCACAATGTGTATCCCCAGAGATCCCATAAGAAACCGGGTCGACAAACTATAAGATGGTGGGAAGAACTAGTTCAGAAAATACTGGCTCCGTGACGCCAACGATAGAGAAGGCTGACGAATCGTCAAACAACCGACATTAAAAGGTTGATGATGATGATGATGATGATGATGATGAATCTCCTTGATTGTCAATGCACTTAATTCAGTGGTCAATATTATTCACATGAATTAAACCTTATGCAAAACCTTATCAAAGTTCAACTAATAATCATGAAATGTTAAGGATGTGGATCTATCCTTATAAGTAAGTATATATGTATGTATGTCTCTAAATACTATCTAATCTAAATGGCTCAGGATACTCTAAATACATCCAAGATCATAGAGAAACAACGCACCCATATATCTGAATAGGTATAAATGCTTCCAAATGAATGAATTAGTAGGTTCATGTGATACTTACCTATAGTCATGTATGCAAACTGAAAATTGTTTCGTAAATCTGGGGAAGATTCTTGATAGGTATGAAACATTTTATACGTATTATATAGGTATATTATATTTCATATCTACACCTGTCCCCGGTATAAATCAACTTATGGCCCAGGTGGGCAGAATATAGTCTTGCCTCCCCTCTGCAGGACCCTATCAATAAAATGATGCTGTCTACAAATGTTTTATTATAATACTTACAAAAAGCTCTCTCGGTTCGATTCTATCATCATCAGCAGCAGCAGTCTTTTAAAGTCCGTCTTTGCCCCCCCCCCCTCAACATTCGATGGACATCTCTGCGATGGGTGCTGCTGAAACGATACTTTCTGAACTTGCTATCTTATTTTCTGCCGGTCACTCTTTCGCATATGATCTTTGGGGATCCACGTTATGAGCCAATATGCCCAGCTGTTATCTGCTATTCTTGAAATATGAGCAGCCCATTGTAATTTGAGTTTTCCAATAGATTTTATGATATTTCGGACTCCTATAATATACTGTGCTGTTTTGTGATCCCTCCATACGAAGTTAAGTATGATTCTCTCTTGTGTATGTTGCATGGTTGCAGTTTAAGGCTCAAACTTTTGGTTAGCTCCCGCCGATTTCTTGCGTTATTCTGCCTCCAACAAGCTACTGACAGTGAGTTCAATACACGGCAGTTTATGATACAGAATCCTGTTCTCACTTTTCCCTTCAATGATATTTCTAACTCTCCGGCGATATCTTGGTATTTTTGTTATTGTTCAACTTATCAGCATTCAACTTTGTGCGGGACGTTAGTCTATATCATTTCCTTTGTTAATCAAAGATTTTCCTTGAATAAATCACATATTCCTAATCAATTGAAGAGCTCAAGATGAAGAGCTGTAAGCTATTTGTGAAAGAGAATTGTTTACATCTTGTTCTCTGATTAAGCTTGATTTTGTCCTTCATATATTGTCTACAACTTCTGACCAAATACAGATTTGAAGTTGAAAAATTAAAAACAAGAACTGACGGTTCAATGAGGCATCCTCTGAGAAGTTTAAACACCATTATTGCCAGATCCCATGATCCTGAGTGGAAGATTTTTCTTGGTAAGAAGCATCTTATCAAGGGACACCTTCCTACTAGGTTTCAAGTAAATTTGACTGTAAAAAAAATAAGCTGCGAAAAAAAAAAAGACAGATCCTCCTATAAAGAGGCAAGGATACCTGAAAAAATGTTTGCAGAATTCCTTCAGACGGTGAACATTTCGTTATCCTCATTCAATCCTCCAGAGTATCAGTTCCTAAATCACTTTTTATCTCATCAATAAATAGAGATTCTGCAGGAAACCCCCAAAAGAGGAAGAGATCAAGCGAAGAATCACCCTAAGATGGCAAGCCTTTGGCATAGCAAGCTCAACATTCAAAAACAAGTCGATCCTAATGATCCTAAAAAGAAGAGTATACAACCAATGCACTCTCCCGATAGTCAATTATGTAGCTGAAACATGGAACCTAACCAAGGGACAAACCCGCAAACTGAGAAGTATGCATCGTACACATGAGAGGATCATGCTAAACCTTATACGGAGAGATCACAAAACAGTACAGTGTATAAGGAAGAAAACGGGTGTCCGTGACATCATAGAAACTATTTAAAAAAAATCAAATGGCGATGGGGAGGCCATGTTGCAAGAATGAAGGACAACCGATGGACATCACGTCTCACAACATGGATCCCCAGAGATCACATGCAAAACCGAGGCCGACAAAATACAAGATGGAGAGATTAACTGGACAAATATAGAAAATACTGACTCTGTAACGCCCACGATAGAGAATCGTGGCGAATCCTGGGGAAGGTCTATTTCCAACGACGTACGTTAAAAGACTGATGATGAGATAGAGATGTTTGTTTGAAGGGTCTCAATTAAGTTCTTAACTACATCTTAACTGCCATCGATCTTTCATCATGCGCCAATCGTCTCTAGCAAGTGTTTTTTTAACGGGGTTCAATTGCAAGCCCAACCCACTTTGTTTTTTGCTATTTTCCTCCATTCCTTGAGGGAAGGAGTTAATTCTACACCTGATTTTGAATTCACTGTTATCCTTCTCTTATATTGGTTGCCATCCAAGGCTAGTGGGCCCAGTCTGTCCTGCTATCTAGCTGATGGGAAAAGAGATTCATGCTTTTCTGTAGGGCATTAATGGGGAGCAAACGCAAATAGCCTCGACCAAAATTTGATTTTATTCCGTCCTGGTAATCATTTCGAATAAATAAATTTACATGCACTTTATCAATAAATTCAAATCTCAATTTTTCCTGAACATACGTAATAAATATCATAATTTAATTTTCTTCCTTGCCGTGAATTTGTTATCTGGGTATTACTAAGACTAGAGAAGTATATCATCTGAATTATTGATAACATTGTTTGCAATTAAGGATATATCTGCCACCCCATGACAACAAATGTGACACACGGTCTTTATCAGTGAGAGGGGACACACAATTCCTTTTGATGAGCGTTCCAGAAAGTGCATAGTTCCATCAGCTTTTACTGCAGGCGTCAGGGTATACTCCTGACGCAACCCATTTCAGAGCAAAGGAGACGTACTGTCTGGGAGATAGTACCCACGAAGAAAAGTGTCCATTCTTCGTGGTTTCCAACTGCAAATGGCCAGAAACCCATGGAAAGTGTCTAACGAGTGTCAAATAAATTGAGAGACGAAGCGTGAATTTAGTATTTCAATTTTTCGAGCTTTAAATTATATTTCTCCAAAATACGCATGTTTTTCAAAATTATTGAATGCCACATAGTGACCGATGGGGAAACATTGTGCTTTTTAATTAAAGAAATGACGACGAATTTTCGTGATCATTATGAACTAACTTTATTGTATCAATGTACACATTTCCTCTTTCTCAAAATATATATTTCTAAGATTTTATGTCTGCAGATCTATCCGGAGAAATTTATTGAATGTATATCATCATGGATATAAGGGGTTTTACAAGTCGTGCACTGGTTTTTTCACGGTAAATTTGTTTTCGCTGGGCATTAATAATTATAAGCAAAATAGTTATAAGAAAAAGAACAGGCTCTGTTCGAAACTTGCATCGTTATTTATACAATTAGTGACAGTAATAGTCAACATTTTCAATTATTTGTTTCTATGATAAAAACCATTTGTCTCCGATTGATTCTTCAAGTTAATCCCCGTTGGAACATTAAAAAAATCATTGCATAAAAAAAGAAAAAATATAATATAGTTGATTGACATACATGAATAGTATACATTAGTAATAAACACTGCACTGTCTGTTTTCTTTCATTTCCTCTTTTACTCGTACTTTTCTCTTGTTTATCTCGAGAATTGATCTAAAAAAAAAATAATAATGTTACGTACTGCGACGTTAAAAAAAAGACGAAAAATTCCGTCTCTGCCCATTTTCCTTATCCTCTTTTTTACGACCTCTATTAACCGACTCAGATTTGGTCTGAACGAAAAACTTTTTAGCATTCAGAGAACCGTCGACTTTCGTCGCAGTTAGAAAGTTTCGCCGCTCTCCAGTGGATATGAACGAGTATTATCATACTCACACAGAATAGAGCCTTGATTGTCAGACTGAAGGTTTAGCCACTTGAACTATATACAAAAAATCACGTGTAAGCCTTCATGCGTACTAGTATCCAAACATTTCCCTTTCTTATCTTACACACTTATTTGGTCTAGATGACCACGCCTACGACTCAAAGCCAACTATTCACCTATAATATTTTGTTAAATAAGTAATATGTGCCGGAAAAGTAACGCCACCCATCGTATGTTGACCTTCTTCTGCAACATAAAGATTTCTATTTTATCCATTACCTTATCTCTGGTATCTGATTCATAATTATAGATAACCAAAATGTTAACATTCATTTGTTCTTCTTGTACCAAATCCCCCATTCCATTTCTTGACACAGCTTTAACTTTATCACTTCAAATTGTAATGCTGTTTCAATCTGATATGTAATATTGACGATCAATTTTTCTTTTCGCCCCCTGAGATTATCCGCTTCGAAAACGAACACATTCGGCTCGACACCATATGACGCCATTCATACGTAGGCATTTGACATACGCATACAAATACTTCGTGTTTTCGAAAGTTACTCACTCTGTAGAAACAAGTAATTTTTTGTGCTTTCAATTAAAAAAAAAATGTCGATCAAGAAAAAAGAAAACGCAGTTTTTTAAAGTTTCCAAAGTTACTTACCGCCTGAAAAACAAATGTACTGTTTTCCCATCGAAGATAATTGTGTTTTAACTAATGCAATATTCGATAAATGACAGAAAAAAAGGTTTTAAATGTTATATACCGCCATAAACTACAAAAAGTTGGTTGGATGGGTTTTGAGAAAAAAATAAAACAAGTATATTCTGGTTCCAATCCATTCTAAGACACACCAATTCACAGAGGTCTTTATAGATAGAAAGCGCAAAAAATGTTTTTCTATCTTCAATCGAATATTTGACTTAATCAGAGATGGGGAACTGTTTCAGCACGATGTGTCATAAATTCAGTTTTCTTCATAATCCTGTCACCGAGTGTCACTTACATTTATTTTAGCTTATGGTAAGTTCTATTATCAATGCAAGGTTATATATATATATATATATATATATATATATATATATATATATATATATATATATATATATATATATATAATAATTGCATCATCCACAAACAACTGTTTCGTTGTATTACAACTCTTCAGTGTGGCTATAGACTATCCATTATCCCAATCCAGCACCACGAAGGGGGATCGAAATCTTAGCTTCAGACCCGGAGGCTGGTATCCTCCCTCTATTCCACGAAACTGGACGGTCAATAAGGTGGAATTTAAGTGATATATTTATTTATCATATGTATTCCTCATCCACCAGAATGCTCCAATCCGTGTTGAAAGAGCAGTGTGTGTGTGTGTGTGTGTGTGTGTGTGTGTGTGTGTGTGTGCGTGAGTGTGTGTGTTCTTTCGCAGCCTATTGCCAACCATTCAACAAAATACAGTTCTTTCGGGGACATCGTCTCGACAGACAAATGAATAGACTCGATCAAGTGCGTAAACATCTATTCCACTTCGTTGACAGAGGTGAATGAAGGAGAGAAGACTTCTGAAATAGGGTAGTAAATGATATAAATGATATTATAATCTAACCATATAATGTGTTTATATGTAAATTTTCCGTCTTTTTGTTTGTTGCTGACGCACCTCATTGGTTAATTTAACTTCCTATTGTGACATAAAAATCAAATAGTAGATTTCGAAACACCTAAAACGTCTGACAAGACATTAAAACAGCTGGAGTTCATTTCAGAATATGTTTTTTTAACATAGAATCAGGATACTTGAATTATTAAGAAGAAATTACCCAATAACACTGCTGTACGCCCCTTAATGCTAATCTGTACATAAATAACCCCATCATTTTGGACGGGTATATGCTAGTAAATAATGTAATTAAAGAAATCATATATCTAGGGGAAAAATAAAGACAGCTCAACTAAAATTGTCCAAAAGTAACTATTCAAAAAATTATGCGTTAATTATGTAAGTTTCTTAGTCAAAGTTGACAATAGTTGTAACAAATTTTTACAGTTATTACTGACTGGGCGTTAGTTATTGGAGATTTTCTTTACCACGTGCTCATTCACCGATTCTTTTCTCTATCGAACATTGTTGCATGCCTGAGATAAGACCTTTTTGTCTAATAGATTCATATATTTCTTTAGAACATTGGTGATAAGTGTAGATCAGCTTGAATTCGAAACAGATTCGTTCATTGAATTGTTAGCTGCGGTGCAATTTCATTTTAAGTATGTGTTAGATGTGTGCAAAGATCCAAGTGTTGTTGTATTGTGTTGTTTTTTGTTTTTGTTTGTTTTTTTTGTTTGTTTTTTTTTTTTTTGGTATTTTCAAAATTAAGCACCAAATAGACTGCTAATTGGTTTTTTAAGCGCTAGAAACTTTTGCATACACCCAATATATTATCTATGATTACATTTCATAAATAGAATAAAATCTAATCATAATGATATTGAATTACTGTTGTTATTGTATTCAGACATTTAGAAAATACTTCAGCACTGAAGACGAATCGATGAAAAAAACATCTATAAGAAGATTTGTGCAAATAAAATATTTTCAACTAAGTACTGTCTCGAGATGAATTGCGTTCTCGGGTGAGACAGATAGGTAGAGCGTAAGACTGATGACACGATAAAACAACATTGGTAAAATGCGTCTTCATTAATTGTTAATGACGCATGAGAAAGATAGAATGTTTCAGTGCATAGGAGAGAGACAGAGACATAGAAAGACAGTGACACAGAGAGACAGATAGAAAATGGAAGGTCGGCAAAAAAGAAGTATGTTTGTTTTCTTGTTACTTAATAACGAGAGAAGGAACGAAATGTAAGAGAAAGCCGGTGAGAATAGAAATACATCTCTAAATACTAATATAAGATTTCCGACGAATTTCTCGGTCGAATTCATTTAGAAACGAGCAGAAATCTGAGTGTCCCCTCTTGGGAATGGTAATTTGTAATGATGGTTTCAAAACAACACATCTCTTAAATAGCAACATTTGACTTCTGCTGGAGGTTTTGTCCTTAATTCCTGAAAATTTCTAGCGGATTCATCAATAATCTTATTTTTATGAATGTATTCTCCCTTTCAGGAATCAAAATCATGCATTAGGACCTTTGAACTTTTTAAGACATTCAAACAGACACACGCACACATACATACACGTCGGTAAAAAATGAGATGGCGAGACGAACTGGACAGGTCAAGAAGGTATTGGCTCCGCGATGTCCATGATATAGAGGTGTGGCAAATCACGGGGAAGGTCCATGTCCAACAACAGACGACAATATATTATGTATTGAGTGCTTATTGGAGAACGATCTTTATTAAGCTAGCTTTGCAGACAATTTTTACGAGTAAGGATTTAGATCTCTTGTTTGTGCTCCACTATTATGGCAGACTAAGCTAAACTTAGTAAATATATCTCTATCAATCTACAAAAAAACTACATCACATTCAAAACTAGATTCCTGGATCCGCCCCGAAGATTGACACTCATAGATAATCTTTTGAGACCAGAGGAAAAATTTTCCTTATAAATCATCAGTCTTTTAACGTCCCTCGTTGGACATAGACCTTCCCCAGGATCTGCCACATTTCTCTATCATGGGCATCACGGAGCCAATGGTTTTAAAACAGAACTACGACGTTGGGGAAGTAATTGTACAAGGATCTGCTACAAAATTCAATCATTTCTTCCGTAGCATACAGCCCCTCCAAGAAACATCATAGAATTTCTTTGAGAACTTTTGAAGACGTTGTGAAGACAGACATAAAATTATGGCGATATGTGATTAAGATATATAATTACGACTCAAGGGAGACAATTGTGCATAGGTCTGCTCCAAAATTTAATCATTTCTCCCTTTGCTGAATGTGCACCCCTCGAGAGAATTTCTCATAAACTCATTGATAACTTTTAAAGATATTATGTGCGTACATAAATTGGGGCAAAAATCGACCACTATTGACCACAATCAGGAAGAAATCTCTAGTTCTTAATTAAGATTTTACCACTTTTTTCTTGTCGATTACAAAGAGATCGGACTTATTTTTCTTTTTTTCATTTTTTTTTTCATTGATATTGTTCTGAATCAATATACTTACAGACTTAGACGGTTGTGCATTCGAACCTTGATATATATCAGGTCTTGTTAGTCACTCAATAGAAACTGACACGTGACGAACAAATTTTAGGAGAATGTCTGGTGCGGGGGGGGGAACAATGAGAAAATTGGATAAAAGGAGTGATCAATGAATAAGTTCCTTCTCTCACCTTTTGTTTGGTAGTGATCACTAAAAAAAAGTCTGATTTTTCAGAAAACCGGCGTACATACTATTTGACACAAACTAAGGAGACAGTTTAGCCTAAACTTACATTGTAATCCCCCCCATAGAACCTATTTAACGTGGCTTTAGAAACAAAAAAAAGATTTTTTCTTTGACATTATAGAAAGCAAATGTATAAATTTCCGCCCTCCAGCCCTATTGGTGCGGCCTGTACGCGTAATGTATACATAGCTTGGCAGTTAGCCAGTCAACCAGCCAGCCATCCAACCAGCCAGACCAACCTAAACACGGAAGAAATCTATGCTTACAGTTTGGGTGGAATCTTTGGTTGATGGTTTCTTCTATAAAACCTTATTTACATTGATAAATGTCAATGTTTCAAATGTATTAAAACAAGTATTTGCTATGTTTAAAAATCATTGCTCTAATCTATACACACACACACACACATGCATACACACACTCATATACACACTCACACACACACATATGCATGGAGGGAGACTTATGCCTAGGTGCTTCTTAGTGGAGTTTAACTCAAAACATGTCTACGCTAGCATGATTTGTTAATGAATCACTTCAATAAGTAAACCATAAAACTCAAGTATAAGTTTCTCACTCATGATACCTACGAGTAAGAACTAGCTTTCAAAGGTTTATATATGGTTGGTTGAATAAGGATGAGTTACTTGTACTCTTTCGTTACTGGGATATAGGGGCGGTGAGGCGAGGAAGAGTTTATTGAAAAGATAGGTCATACGTATGGGAGAGGTGAGAAGAAAGGGAGAGAGAAAATGAGATAAATGATAAATAGACGGGGGGAGGGTTTACCTGTGAAACTGTGTGACTGATTAATAATATGGAGAGTGATATAGAAGGGATGATCGGGTTTATGGAAAATGTAACGCTGAAAAGGTAGGAAGAGTTCGTGAGACTTAATTCCGTGGTGGAAAAAGAACAGAGCAATATCAGTAACAGGACGCTATTTCACCAGAAAAAGGCCCGGGAATGAGTCGGTCGGAATGCCATGTGTGTTTGGTTAAAAGGAATGGATATAGTGGAAATAACCTTATGTATAACTGTGTGTATTATGTAAATCTCTGTACAATTAAACGATCAACATATATTAGAACTTGGTACGAGAGGTCATCATTAAGGCCTCATCCCATGCTACTACTACTACTATTATTATTATTATTATCATTATTATTATTATTATTATTATTATTATCATTATTATTATTATTGAATCTCACACCAGTTGCCTGGTGGTAACCGCTGGAGTTTGAGTGACAGCAAGTCTCCTCAAGTCTCCAGCCCTCCTCTCCTACTACTCATAGGTCGCAGTAATTCTACGATTTACAGTTTCACACCGGTTGCCCAGTGGTTATCGCTGAAGGCTGAGTGACAATAAGTCTCCTCAGGTCTCCAGCTAACGTCTCCTCCCTCTTTCGCATATCATGACAGAGCTACTATTCGTTGCAGTACTTATATCTCTAGCACCTTCCTCAGTATTTGCAATCGCACACCAGTTGCCTGGTGGTAACCGCTGGAGTTTGAGTGACAACAAGTCTCCTCAAGTCCCCAGCCCTTCTCTCTTAATTCTCATAGGCCAAAGTAATACTGCAGTTTACAGTTTCACACCGGTTGCCCAGTGGTCATTGCTGAAGGCTGAGTGACTATAAGTCTCCCCCTCCTTCGCCTATCATGCCAGTACTGTGGTTCACATTCCTGCTTTCATTTCCCCTCTTTTGTTAGGTCACTGTTAACAATTAGTGTTGCAGTCTTTATATTTCTAGCACTTTCCTCAGTATCCGCGCAGTTCCTAGCAGTGCTGTGGTCTGTACAGTCTCAATCCTTCCCTCTATCACGATCTCCTCCAGTCTTACCTTCAGTGTCTTTGGGACAGTTCCTAGTGCGCCAACTATGATTGGCACTACCCGGGATTTCATGTTCCACATCTTTTTCAGTTCTCTCGCTAGATCCTGGTATTTTCCCAGTTTTTCATTCTCCTTCCTCTTTACTCTATTGTCTGCAGGTATAGCCACATATACTATTTGGCAGGTCTTCCTCTTTTTGTCTACGATAACCAAGTCCGGTCTTCTTGCCTGGATGAGGTGGTTGGTTTTGATGTCAAAGTCCAAGAGTAATTTGTGGTTGCCATTCTCCAGGGCTGCCTCCGGTTCGTGCTGATACCACTTTTCTACATGGTTGAATCCCATTCTTTTACTCACTTCCCAGTGTATCATTGTTGCTATTCTATCATGTCTGTGCTTATACTCCTTCTGGGCGAGTTGACTACATTCACTAGTTATGTGATTTACAGTCTCATCTCTTTCTCCGCATAGGCGGCACTTGCTGTTAGTCTGTGTTCTGTCAATTTTTGTTTTTACATAATTTGTTATTATTATTATTATTATTATTATTATTATTATTATTATTATTATTATTATTATTATTATTGAATCTCACACCAGTTGCCTGGTATTATTATTATTATTATTATTATTATTATTATTTGCATTTCCACACCAGTTGCTGTGTGTGATAGCAAGACTCCTCATGTCTCAAGCCCTCCTCACAACACTTTCACAGTATGCAGCAGTGCTGTGGTTCACAATTTCAAACCAGTTACCGGGTGTTTATCGCTGAAAATTAAGTGACAGTAGGTCTCCTCAGGTCTCCAGTCCTCTGCTCATATTTTCCTCACATATCACAGTAGCACTGTGGTTTGTACCGTCTCAACCATGCCTTTTTCTTGGCTGTTAGGCCATCGCTAAATGCTGGGAATCGTAGATCTTTTACATCCAGTATTCTTCTCAGAATTCATGCAGTCCTCAGTAGTGCTGTGGTCTGTATCGTCTCAAAATATACTCTTATTTCCAGTCTCTCCGATCTCATTTTCAGTGTTTTTGGAACGGTTCCGAGTGATCTTACTATTACTGGTACTACTCTGACTTTCATGTTCCACACCTCACGTTCCCTTACCTGGTCCTGGTATTTCTTGTAGCTTGTCAATCTCTTTCGAATTTACTCTATGATCCCGTAAGCGTAGCCACGTCAATTATCTGACTGGTTCTCCCTTCCTTGTCCAAGACTACCAGGACAGGTGTTTTCGCTTGGATAGCGTGGTCAGTTTGGATGTCCAAGTCTCAGAGTAATTTGTGGCTTCTATTTTCTTGTGCTCTCTCCAGTTTGTGCTGATACCATTTGTCCACATGGTCGAATACCAATCGTTTGCTCAGATCCCAATGTATCACTAATGATACCTTGTCTTGTCTGTTTTTGTACTCTTCTGGGGCTAATTGACTACATTCACCGGTTATGTGGTTTACAGTTTCGTCCTTTTCTCCACAGAGGTGGCATTTGCTGTCTACTTGGGTGCTATCAATCCTTGCTTTGGCATAGTTTATCCTGATGCATTCGTTTTGAGGTGCTAAGATAAGCAAAGCCGTTTCTCAATTCAGATTCCCTTTGCGTATCCATGCCCACGATATTTCGTGTGCGATATTTTATATCCGTCTTTTGAATTTTCCGTTAAATTTTTTCTGTTACTATTTTTTATCCTTGTTTCTTGCGGTGTTGCTCCTTTGTTCGCTACTTTTCAGTCATTTAATAAATGCACTGCCTCGATCACTTTTTATAACGTCTTCAATATTTGCTTGCATGTACTTTTCTCATCAAATTTTGGCCTTTTTGACGTAGTCTTCTGTACCGATGAATCCTGTACCGCCTTCTTCCCTCTTCACATCTGTGTCTATCAGTTATTATCATTAGCATCATCACAAGAATGGTAATTTAGAAGAAAAGGAGAGAAAATGTTTATGCACGCGAAATCATGTGGAGGGGTGGCTGCTGAGAAAGATAGACGGTATGATTGAAGTAAGGAGAATGGGAGTTAAGCGAAAAAAAGCGCAGTAACAAAGAAAAGGGAGAACGCTGAAGAAAAAGAGAGGTTACTTACGTGTGTGACAGAGAGAGAGAGAGAGAGAGAGAGAGAGGGGAGAGAGAGAGTGTGTCTTTATGTACTGCTAAGGAAAGGGTGTAACTGGCATGAAGTATATGTATAAGGATTTTACAAGATGGGATGAAAGAAAACGACTGATAACAAAATCGATTAATATTTTATCCAGAGCTACAAAAGTCAGGGACATCATAGAATCCGTTAAAAATCTCAAATAGCGGTGGGCTGGCTATGTTGCAAGAATGGCGGACAACCGATGGACATCACGACTCACGACATGGATCCCCCAAGATCACATGCGCAACCGAGGCCAGCAGAATATTAGATGGAGAGACGAGCTAGATAAATTTAGAAAGTAATGGCCCTGTGATGCCCATGATAGAGAAGTGTGGCGAATCCTGGGGAAGGTCTATGACCAACAACGGACGTTAAAAGACTGATGATGATAATGATTTGATCCTAGAAAATATTTTTTAAAAAGTGAAATAGGTAAAATAAACGTAGAATTATATATATATATATATATATATATATATATATATATATATATATATATATATATATGCAAAGTACAAATCGAGAATTCAATATCGTATAATATAATGTAGATAGAGCAGAAACATGAACGTGTTTGTGAACCCTTTATTTCATCATATCTATATGTGTGTGTGTATATGTGTGTGCATGTGTGTGTGTTTGTGTAAATTACGTGATATTGTTGTGAAACACAATTTGAAATGATCTCCAATTTTAATACAATAATAGTTTCAATATAACATAATGCCATTTATAATCATTCACTCGGATAATATATCCATTCTTTAACTGTGCATATATATACACTCACACACACACACACGCACACATATATATGTGTGTGTATGTGTGTGTGTGCAATTGTGCGCATGTATGTGTGTGCATGCACGTGCGCGCACCAAACCTTTCCACTCAATCCAAACTTTTTTTTTACTTTTTTTTCTATCGACCGCCTCTGCCTTTTCTGATCTAATATACAAGTACATCATGACAGGACATGATGGGCCCATTGTTAGCCTGTTAGGGAACAAGTTGAATGGATTCGCATCTCGGCTTGGGTGAGAGAACACGCGCGCACATGCGAATGCTTACATCTTTTCATGTCATTTCATGGGGCTAGTTACTAAATTAATCTCGGCCTGGTACATGCCTACATGTGTAGGGTCACCTGGTGTGGATCGAACTCATTAAATGAGTAAATACATCGACAAGACAAACTTGCAAGCCAGTGCGCTGGGGTAGGCGACCGTGTGTGCATATTTGTGAATCCGCGCAAAATAAATAGTGTAAGGGAAGATTTTGTGCTCCCTATATTTAATGTCCGTCATCTCCAAGATTCGCTAGATTTTTCTATTATGAACATTGCAGAGCCAATATTTTCCAAACCCGTCTAAATTGTCCCACCATCTTATTTTCTGCCGGCCACAGTCTCGCATATGATCTCCTTCGATTCACATTGTGAGTCGTGATGTACAGCAGCTGACTGACATTCTTGCAACATGATCTTCCCATTGTATTTGAGTTTTCAAACAGATTCTATTACATACCGGACTCTCATTTTTTTGTTTGTTTTGTTTTGTTTTTTCAAATATACTGTGCTGTCTCGTGATCTCTCTAGGTGATATTCACGAAATAAACCTAATAATCATCTGGCGTCTTTGAAACTGTTGTCTGCTATGTTCTATAGAGTTCTGAAAAATAATATCTTTAATTCCAACTAAGGATTTCTCATTTGCAAGAAATTGATCAGATACTTTTAGATCTTATTGTATTCACAGGGTATTATGATTAGCTGTAATAATCGTGACATTTTTATACTATTTGAGTCTTGTGAACTTTGAAACCAGGTGAATAAAACAACTGTTAAGAAGAAAAAAATAGTTGTAGTTTTAGCGCTCTAACCATTGTGATTATTTCATCATTCATTAAACAGCAGATAGAGTATTTTTAACCCAATGCATCAACTTTGACTACTATTTACCTCTATCCTTATCTTTGAAAATGATTTTAATCACAATCCGATTCTGGCCGTCACTCTATAGTATTAAACAAACAGCACAGGTCGGAAATAGAGAAATAAGAGGGAGATTATTTATTAGTTTAATTCCCTATCCCTGCTGTTTGCCTGCTGCCGTAGAGTAACGACCCGAGCTAAGTTGTGATAAAAAAACAAAAACAAGTAAGATTTCCTTAAGATGAAGGTAAGTAGTAGTGTAAATTTTTACAATGGGAATCATCATCATCATCATCATCATCATCATCATCATCATCATCATCATCATCATCAGTCTTTTAACGTCCATCGTTGGACATAGATCTTCCCAATATTCGCCACACTTCTCTATCGTGGGCGTCGCGGAGACAATGGGAATACAACATTTCAATTAGAAATCTGCCCCGTCGTCCCTGGTATGCTGCGCTTCACACTAGACAACAGATGCTCGGCACATTGCGGATACATGCATTCCTAAAACAATGTGTTTAAGGGGTTCATACCTCTTCCCCTATTGGCATTCTCGCATATGATTCATCGCATCGGCCCGGTTACCCAAGTTTTCACTACAAACATCCACATCATGTGTTATTATAAATGAAGTCGCTATTGTCAAACTCCCACTATTGAGATTTCTCTTTATTTTTACATGAAAACCACAATGACACTGACCAGACCTAAAAAAAAAATTTAAAAAAAAAAAAAAAGACGGTGCCGTCATGCATGGATAACAGAGGCGTACGCGAAAAAGTGATGACGAATTCATTCTAAAATCTAAAGGAGCTGATGTTAGATACGTAGTTTTGTGTGATTATTGTATAGAGAAATGAATCCTGTTCTGTTCTGTTTTGATTTGTTCGTTTTTTTAATTCTAATGAACCCATGGAGTTAGACACCTGACTATTTTCCACGTTAGTACGAGCGGAGCACTTTAATCTGCCTTTCTTTTCATCCCTGTCCTTTTTAATCCTCTTATTGAACTTCATGACTCTCTCTTTCTTTCCTCTCCATTCCTACAGTATTTCTCTTTGTATCAGTAGCAGCTATTAGCCGAGTCTATTGTACATTTATGATAACCGCCAGTGGAGCAACGGGTCTTAGCTTAGTATTATTATAAATCCTTGCACTGGGCAGATTGTGTCTGATTCATTTATCTATCTATCTATCTATCTATCTATCTATCTATCTATCTATCTATCTATCTATCTATCTATCTAATATCTATGACGCAGTTTCACTCAGCAGTTTTGTAAATATATATTATCCACCGATGTGCCAGTGTTTATCTTACAACAGCAGACAAGAGTAGAATGCTCGGCAGGGTGTTTTCTCTTTGCCTTTTAAAAACTTCACACCAGTTTCTGTTTACTGTCTTTCGAGACTAGGATAAGACTTGTTTACGAGACCATGATATTAGTTAAAGCTTTTGATTTTCTTTTACTAAACTAAATCAGCGTTTGTATTCTCTGGGGATGATCTTATCATAAGTTAGACAAATAGATATGTTTTTTATAGCAGAAAGAAAACGAGACTGAAGAGGGGAAAAATTGCTATTTCAGTGTCAAGAAGTTTACTCAGCTTTTTTTATAGATTTGATTCTCGCGCTTTAGTGGCCATGTTGATAAAGGACATGGTTATATTAACGCTGTTAATATCAAATTTTTCAATGCTAATTACTAATAGAAAAAGTCATCAAAATTTAGACTGAATGATTAAAAACGAACACATACCTCTCTAATTTTCGGGGCGTTATATGGACTAAGCAATCAAGTTGATCATCACGAAATTGCTGATTTGTTTATTGATAATAAGGTGAGAAAAAAGGATTTTAACATTTTCAATCAAATTGAATTATTCCACATTAACGGTAATAGATTTATTTCAACTTTACAGCGATTGGCCAATTGCCTTTCTAACAAATTTTTAATTCAGGGGACTGGGTAGTTTATTCAAAGATTCTTCAATTTGATCCTGTTTGGAGACGTTCTTGGAATCAAGTGTTATATGCTTTAGGGATGTGTAGGAAAGATTATGAGTGAATCAGCAAGGTACAATAAAGTTACAATAATCACATCCTCAACATATTCAACTTCAGTAGCATCTTTCCAGCAATATGAACGCGGAAGTCTTCATTCAGCTCTTCATTGACAATCTTGTGTGTATATACGGCCTTTGCTCTACAACTCAAATGATGCAAAATTCCGGAGCTGTGAGTGTAAATTCACTGTTAGACCAACACTGCGAAAGAGGAAAAAGAAATGTGAAATCTCTTTGTAATCTTCCTGCGGATGGCTTACACCTTTCAATCTTTTTTAGGTATTCAATCATTTTTACGCGTTGGTTCTCTAAAAATCCTTGAATTGGCTCATCTTCAACCAGCATGGTCGTATATGTCCTCCCATCGACTGAATCTCAAAGTTTTGGGAACTTTTGAAAAATCCTGATCTCAGGATTACTTGATGATACCTTCTATTCAAGATCAGCGATGGCGACAAGGCAGCCACAATAAGGTTCATTCCATACAAAAGTGATAGAAAGGTGGAGCCACTAAATAACACTTAATTTGTCTAAAATTTGGAATACAGACCACTTAGATGATAAGAACGAGTGCAGGAGCATAGTTGGACGAAAGTAGCAACTTCAGAAACTTGAACCAACCTGAATGGATCCTGGTTTCCAAGACAAGTGAGCCAACTCAAGATTAACGCAACAAAATCATCGTACCACGCCCACTTCGTCTCATATGGCCTTGTGCCAAATTGTGCTAAATTTAGTATATATCTATACAAACACATCTCTCTCTCTCACTATATATATATATATATATATATAAAATACAAATCAAGATTACAATAAACTATAATGAAATATCTGATTTGTTGGTTTATTTTATAAAGTGCTCGATACATTAAACATTAAACATTCAGTTAGGTTAGAGTAGAGTTTGGAATATGATGAAGTGAAGAATTTGGTTCACATTCACGTTAATGTTTCTGACCTTTTGGGGCTTCTTCAGGCGAATGATTCGATTTATTTTAGATCCCTAAGTATTTTCTTAGGGCCTGAGACTTCCCTCTTATTCTATCTGTTAATAATTTCTTTTTTCTTTTCCTTGTTTAGTTATTGGCCACTGTTTGCTTCTTTTGTTTTACATATATTTCACATAAAATGTCCTAAACAGGGATTTGATATAAATTAAATCATGCACTTCAAGAAACCCAAACAGGGCAGAAACAAACGTATTTGTGTAGCGAATCCTTTATCATCTCATTATATATATATATATATACATATATATATATATATATATATATATATATATATATATATATATATATATGTATATATATGTGTGTGTGTAAGTGTGTGTGTATAAATGGATATGTGAACAGAAATAACAGTAAATCTGTTATATTACTTTCTGAACATATTTGAGCATACGTTAATTGTTTGGACTTTCGTCCCACAAGCAGGCTGTTTAGCTCAGTGGTTGAGAGCGGCGCTGCCTTAAAGTAATATAACACATTCATAATGTCAGGCCATGGTCGGTATATATATGCTATGCAGACTTTGGGAGACACACAAGTGTCTGAATGTACTAATCAGTAGAATATTGTTTTGCAACAATTCATCAAAATCAGCTTACAAATGTCTTATTTCTACACGGGGTTTGATCACCGACCGCAGGCACTGAGCTGAATAAGCAACTTCCTTAGCCACAAAGTATTGCCATAGAAAAACACTTTCCCACACTTATCTGTAATAATAAGACGGCTTGGATGATCCGCTGTCAATAAGCCAGGTTATAAAGGAGTGGACTTGAATGAGCAGGCAAAAAGAGGTGATGTATTCAATCTTGGCTTGTCATGCTACCGAGCTGGTGTTGAGAAAAGGCGAACATAGACAATAAACCCAAAGGACACCCAAGTGATGTATCATTCACAATACACTGCACTTCGTGGATATCCATAAATTCTGAAGTTATGACAGGACCCCAAAAGAAGTGATAAAATGAAATTTGAGATATCTAACAAGGGGCAAAATTTATGTAACTAATTCCCTACTTCAAAAAATAGGATGGCTGCTGAACTTTTTCTAAAACGTAATGTTTTACTCGATACTTATCTCGCTTAGCTTAGTGCAACAAAAGAATAGTGTGAAATGGGATTTATAAGCTTGTGTTGCGTCAATCTTCCAAGTGGGTAGGCCCGGTCTAAACGCCTTATAATTCAGTATCCGGAATCTTGGATTTTACTTAGGGTCTAATATCCACCTCTAGCACTGATAATTAATGTGTGGCTACTTCAGGCATGAATCTAGTCCAGCTGACTTTAATTATGTCCATTAATAGAATTTCAATAGTTTGGGAATTTCATTATCTATCATTTCAGCCATTTTAGAGCAGGCGATTATAAAATAGAAGATAGCGAGGTTACCACGGATCTGCACCCCATATATTACCCCACCCCTGCACTAAAAGAGATACCGTCAGGAACACATCGTGTTGTCTGCTGTAAGAATTGAATCTTTGGGGATAACCTACGCTCAAAAAGTCGATCTAGTATCGGTTATCGTATAAGACGTCGCTAACATCCCTTAACTGAATCATTGATTTTGCGTCACATTTGAAATTGCAGAAGACGAATATATGCCCCCATCTTAAATCTCTCTCTCTCTCTCTCTCTCTCTCTCTCTCTCTCTCTTAATCTGGTATGACTTGATCACTAACCAAGGTTGCTTTCATTAGTTGCCCCGAACCAATTGACTGTAAAACCTGATCATAAATAACCAATTACGAATGAATTCCATCACACCCAGCAAAAAGGGTTCTAATACCAGTCAGCAGATAGGTTTCTTTTGTTTATCGGTGATTCTTAGTTTTCTGTTCGTAGATTTTGAGATGATTGATAACTGAATTTGCTGGTAAACCTATTGTGGTCAATGTCATTTTTTAAAATACTTTTGAAAGTATTCATATTTTTGGAATTGGTTGTTTTCTCACTGAGCGTACTCCACAGACTGGTAACTCTGGAGGGGGAGAAGTGTTGTCGAGCTCCTTCCTATGCCCCCAGGTTATGGTGCTGAGTGATGGGCACAGTATTATTTTTAATGAACATTTAATGCAGTTACAGTTTAAGTCAAACGTGTGAAGGTCATTAATGGGTCTGTATATTTCCAGTTAACCTGCCCTCATTCGTTGGTAGAGCAGAGTCCTCAAGTTTAGTTTTTGCTGTCTCTCAGAACAGAATAGATGGCGAAGATATGGGAATAGTCTTGTTTTACGATGTTGTACCCTCTCAATTGCTTCAATGTAGTATTTTAGGTGTGGAGTCAACAGATATGACGCATAATCCAAGTGGGGTCAGACTAGTGTATCGTGTTGTAGCAGTAATGTATCTGTGTCCATGAGTTCGGAGGTGTGTAGCTGGTACTTATGGGTTATTTCTTCCCAGATGTATCTCTTTGCAATTTGTGGGATGGATCTTCATCTTCATTTTATTGATCCACTACTCGAGCATTGAAGTGACAGCGCTGAGTTTTTTTTAACTGGCTTCATCTGTTGTGGGTGGCGTTTTGTGTCGTCAGCGAATGAGTTGATAAATTGATTCGAATTATTTGTCTGAATTTCTGAAGTGCAGAATCGTCATCATTATACATTAATCTATCCACCATAGTGTTCTCATCTTGGTTGTTGAAGTCACAACGTTTTGTCCGTGTTATAACTTCCGGGCTGACATGGTGGCTGACATATCTGGGGACCCTATGGGAATTTCAAACGTTATCCTTCATTCAAGTGTCGGAGATAGATTGCTCTCATTCCGCTGTCTTTGCCGGGAAATAAATTATGCTAGTTCATGTGAATCAATTTTTCCTAGTGATGCCACTTTTGCTTTTTTCCTCAGAACCAGATTATACGAAATTCATTGCCGGATTCAGATATTGAACTCACAACTACCATGTAACCAGTTACCCACTAGAATGGACAGTGAAATGGTAACAAATCTCCTAGGGCTTAATAATGCAAGAAAAGTTGTTAGTGCATTGGGCAATATCGACAGTGAGTTCGATCCTTGCCAAAAGCTTATGACATAATGCCTTATGTCAAAAATGACTTTGCGAAGACATGTTTCTTTTGTCTGCTAATGATTTTACTGTTATTTCAACTTGACTTGTCACTAACGTTGTTTTGATTGATATGCTGTCAACTTGCCGTTTTATTAGCGATAATATCGCTATCATGCGAAGATACCAGTAACTGCCCGGAATGTGGCACTCAAGGTAGGACAGTGGCGTGTGAGACGAAATTTTAAACCTTGGAAATGGGTACAGATGTTTGACACTATTATGATCACAATATACGAGTGTCTTTGAACGTGACTGTGTGCAAAAAAATGAGTTAAGCTTAGTAAATATCCCCACTTCTCCCAGAAGGAAATTATATTGATACATATATCTCAGCTCGTATATTGATGTATGAAATCTCTGGAATTCTTACTTTCAAAAGTGAACTTCATTCAAAATCGGTACGCTGAATGGCAGCTTCAATCTGTAATTTAGTTATATTGGGGCACTGTAAAGAAATTGTCAAATGAGGGACATGTCTCTATGTACATACGCAAGGGCCAGTCTGTCTTAATCCAAAGTACCTCTCCAATGTCTATGCCTTGAAAGAAGGTAGTTTGCTTTTTTCTTTTTTTAATAGAATGATATACGATGGTTTTCTTCTTCGTGGCAATTAGAACAATACACAGATTGTATTGTCCAAGATATTATGTAGCATACTACAAAAGAGAAGAGCAAAACATGTTAGTATAATAAACTTATATACTTCTGTTTTCCGTACTGTCCAGTCAATGATAAAGTGTGATGTACGCCTATGGAAGCCCGAAGAATATATCGGTCAAAATGTGATAACAGCATAGATAATAATGCTAGCTCGAAAGATTCATTCAAGTGTGCATCTATTCAGATATACGTAAGCATGAAAATTACACTCCAAATCTGAGGGCGAAAGTCTATTGGAGTTCAGCTTACACCATCGAGAAAAAGTATCAAGTTACAATTTGGTGATGATTCGTGTCCCGGGTAGCTCTATAAAACTGCACTTTAATGGAAAGGCTATATTTTCCTGGCGTCTACAGTTTGACCGTAAGCAGTAAGGCATTTATTAGAAGACTGTCTTGAATAATTTACTTCGTGTTTAATTTTGCTTCATTTTGGAATTCGGGCCAGAAGATAAATATCTATATCTGTAGATAAATACTTTTTATGTTTTAAAGCCCACAAAGGTAAAAGAAGAATTTCATTTCTTTAAAATATATGAGACCAAACAATAAGATTTGATAAAATTACTCTCATTCAGTACATTGATGATTGAGAAATGGTTCCTGCATTGGCCACTGGTGTGAGTTCGATCATCGCCGAATGCACATAATATATTAACATGTGCCAAAAATGATTTTGTCAAACACATTTTTCTGTCAAGTGTTAATGATATTACTGTTATTTATCAAAATATATCATGCAAAATTCTTAGGGTTTTTCAACTGCAAACTTTCTGATAATGTCTTCAGCATTGTATTTCTAATCATATATATATATATATATATATATATATATATATATATATATATATATATACATATATATATATATATATATATATATATATATATATATATATCGTCTAGAAAGTTTTACTGCTTTAAACATAAACATTAAAGAAAACTTTTTCAGAAGGTTTTTCGTGTCATTTTTCAATATTTGTCGATGCCATTTATGCAATTTTCTTCAGCGTTTTTCCCCTATTTTGCATATATTTTGTTATTATGATACAATGTGTAAATTTTCTCTTGTTGGAATCCTCAGTTGTTTCTCATGTAACTCTTTGGGGGATTCTAAAACAAAACAGTTTTATTAACAAGGAACCCCATCAGTGTTGATCAAACGTCACCTCCTTTTCAGCTATGATTTTATTATATACCTTATGTCATACATGTAATTTGGTATTTTATATAGGGAATTATCATGATGTATTGTATATGGATGATATCATAAAGTATACATCATTTAATTTTTGGTAACAGGGTTTACTTACCTATGTTACCCAAAACATGAATTCAATGGTGGGGTGACAGTAAGTATTACAACTGACGTAACTCGCTGTTCGTGTCACATCTATTGAGTGTTAATCCATGCGAATATCAAATTCGTTGTGTCGGTTTCAATCTCAAACTTCATGCAAACCAACTTATGGTATCATTTGCAAGAATACTAATTACGCAGAAAAACTTATTCGTGTTGATTCTCTTCCAGAATACTGAACTGAAGAATTTGACAATGTTTTTCCATTGTTCATTTTCCCCCGTCGTGTACTACATATGAATTTAAGTGATAATTAATTGCACATGTAATAATAGCACTGTAAAAAATGGCATAGGTAGAATTTGTGCGGGTAATAATGAAATAGATAAAGAGGGTCATCATCATCATCATCATCAGTCTTTTAACGTCCGTCGTTAGAGATAGACCTTCCCCAAGATTCGCGAAATTCTCTATCATGGGCGTCGTGGAGCCAGTATTTCCTGAATATGTCTCATTCATCTTGTATTTTGTCGTCCTCGGTTTCTCATGTAATCTCTGAGGATCCATGTTGTCAGTCGTGATGACCATCGGTTGTCTTTCATTCTTACAACATTACCTGCCCATTGCCATTTTAGTTTCTTATAATTTCTATGATGTCTCAGACTTCCGTTTTCTTCTTAACGTACTGTGCTGTTTTGTGGTCTGTCCATGTAAGGTTGAGCATGATTCTCTCATGCACACGATGCATGCTTCTCAGTTTGTAGGTAAAGAGGGTATGCTTGGATGAATAGAAAATAATGTACAACTGAAATAGATCGTTATTTTTTTTTAAATATCAACTGGAAATCATATATCATTAACATTGTTCAGGCGTTATAAATCTGTTTTAAAAACTATGTTTTTGTTTTTAAAACAGCCTAGAAGTACCTTAAAATTATTGAATAATGCCAGATTTGATTTCCATTTGACCATGGCGGTAAGAGGAGCTAGACCTCGCTATGAAATAGCTAAATTGGCGTCGCTGTGGTTATATTAATGTGAATGGGTTGCTTGATCTTATACCGTGTTTGAAAATATAACGGTAATTTTGATTCAGTTATGTCTGAACAATGTTATTACGGAATTTTCAGTGGATATTTTTTTCATAAACTACTTTGTTCATGACTACAAATGAATCACAGATTCCTACGACTGTCTCCGTGACGCAGTTGGTTGGCCAGTACGTTTTGGAATCGGATCCATCTGGCTGCAATTCTTTTTTAAAATAGAATATCAAGCCTAACTCATTGAGTCTCGAGCTAAAAGCATATAATTTTGTTCATTTTCTTTTTTTTTTATTAAAAAAAAGAACTTCAGTAAAAAAAATATCCTGTTAAACAAACATGTTGAAGACAAATACAAAAAATCAAAATCTAAAACGCAGACCTGAAAAAAAGTAGACAACTGCATCTCCCTAGAACAGTGAATCCCTGCGGAACCAAGCGTAGAATCAATCTAGGATGGCAAGCTTTCGGTAGAGTAAGCTCAAACTTTGAGACCAAGAAATTCCCATTAGTTTCAAAAAGAAGGGTCTACAGCCAATGTAACCTACCGATAGTCACCATAGTCAACTATTGAGCTGAAACATGGAACCTAATCGAGAAATTGCCCCTCAAATTGAGAATCATACAACGTACTAACGAGAGAATCACGCTCAACCTCACACGAAGAGATCGTGGGACAGTACAGTATAACAGAGTGAAAAGAGGAGTCGGGATATCATGGGATACCTTCGAAAATGGGCCTGTCATTTTGCAAGAATACAATTGATGGACATGATGACCAACAGCGTGGATCCCCCCAAAATGTATGCAAAACGGTGACCAGCAAAAGATATGATGGCGTGACGAACTAGACAAGTTCACAAGGTATTGGCATCGTGACGCCCATGAAACAGAGTTCAGGTGAATCATGGGGAAAGTCTTTGTCCAACGACGTTGCAAAAAGGCTGATGATGATCAGACCGGGAGCTGGAAAACTAAATTAATTCTAGCGTCTAAAAAAAATTCTGACAAATGGCCATTTAAAAACTTTGAAAAAATATAATCAATCTCTCTCTCTATATATATATATTGTGTCATCGACAGACAGTTGTTTCGTTGTATCACAACTCTTCAGTGTGGCTATTGACTATCCATTATCCAATCCAGTACCGCAAGGTAGGACCGAAACCTATTGGCCATATATATTCGAATTAGTATAGGTGCTTGATTGTATAAAAGTCTGGTTAGTAAGAGTCTTTCTATAACCTGAAAGATTTGATAAATTGGTTAAGGTAAAATACATCAACAGAGTCGACAAAAACAATAAGAGGGTTGTAAAATGCTATGGTCTATTGTTATGACAACAGACTATGGCACAGAAACGCTAGAGGAAAAAGAGATTCAGTGAGTCTTTCTTTCTTCTGTCTTTTATTTTGTAATCTTTGAGAATGTAGCTAATTTCGAGATAACTTTGCAAACAACGACAAATGAGGGTGTAGTGTTTCTACTTAGTTTTATACGTTTCTGGTAAAAAAAAACTCACCAAAAGCGTCAAATACATAAATAATGATGATGTTTATTTGTTAAAAAAAAAAAAAAAAACATAATAATCCCGGTACACACTACAAACAATACTTTTTCTTAAAGATACTTAAACAACAAAGGCTTACAAGTATTGCTTAATGTTTCAGGACGTGAATTGAAATGATGAAGATGAATTATTTAGAGTTGAAAAGTAAATGTTGGGAAATAGTTAATATATCAGAAGTCACTTTGCTTACGGGAAAGTTACCGACAAACGAAAGTATCTGGGTGACAGCTTATCCATTCTGCACACCATTGAACTAAGATGGTTAGGATAGAGGACACATCCTGTTGTCTGTGGCATATGTGTAAGTATTTCGGAGCTTATATAAGAATCTTTCATTTTTGCACTCGCTAGTATGGTGACAGTTATGGTTGAGAAACAAATCGCACGATGGGTGGTTGGAGGCAGAGTATTTGGACTCCTCGTAAATTGGTGTGAGCGGCCCTGGAGGTGTAGGAGGAAAGGGTGATGTAGGAAGGAAATACCATGCGCACCAAGTATGAACTTGGATGCAAGGATGAAACTAAGTGAAAAGAACACAAAGTATTTTGGCCAGACAAATAAAACGTATGTATTATACAAGGATGAAGATGACGAATCAAGAATGAAGATGGAGTATAAGGATAACATAAATCTGATCGATCTTTTAATGAGATGAGAAGAGGAGAGATAGAAAAAGGTGGGGGCTTTTTTGTCGTTGATAGTGCTGGTGTCGGAGATGGAGCGGAGTTGAGTGAACTGCTTGGATTCCCATAGGGCTTGGATCGCTCCAAAGTAATACACAGAATCCGGGTTTAGTGTGCGAGCCATACTGCCAAGTTCTGTGCGTTAATTTGGGGGCTATTCTCTGACGCTGATAGACTCTCGACGGACAAACCATGAAAGACGGAGAATATGGAGTTTCATCCATACGTGTTTCCCGAAGTAAAAAAGTTCAAGACAGATCATCTTGACTATCGGATTGTAAAAAGCCTTACCATTTCATTCACGAGAGTGAGAGGTGATACACATTTGGAGCACGTGATAAAGACACGGTGGCGTAGCTGATAGGTCAAGTTGAAAAAATGGTTAAAATCGGATCGGCCGGTAGGTCGACGGAATGGTAAAGATCTTAGGGAGAAGGAAAGAGAGAGAAAGGGTGGCCGGACACAAAAGCTGGAGCCGAAGACATGACCAGCAAGAGATGCAGGCGACAATGAACGTTGGATCATGTGCGTCCAGAGGTTTTTGTAGGGGTCGTCGTCGGAAGTGACGTTTTCGATATCTAGCTAAAAGAAGAGTTTTGTATTTAATTCCTAACTAAAAGAATAAGGGGCGCAACACTCTTATAGAGAATAATAATTAGTATCATGGACGTCAATGGCAAAGTCAATATTCGTAGGGATATAGCTCAGCCAAATTCAAAGGAAACCCACGATAAAACGTAGTGAATGAACCAATAGCAAGCTTGACTCTGAACAAAATGGCTATCTTCAGGGGGCCAGAGGATGAACCGGCCATTGTGACACCCCTAACTGTTGAAAAAAAAACTAAAACAATCCAGAATTTTCATTTGATATGATCAATTCAGCTTACAATCTCCTAAAAAAACGCTAATACGTAACTTCAATGAAGTAAGGTTGTAAGGGGCTAGTTTCCCTTACCTGAGTCAATTATTGGTCATCTATTGGCAAGAAATGAAAAGAAGAAAACAAACACAAGAAAAAAATATGACAGGCTCTAAAAAAGGCGAACTCAAGTAGCGACCTAAGTCAATAAAATAAAAATGAGTCCCGAGTTATATATCTAACGCACTGACTCAGCAAAAAATGACAGCCATAAAAAAATATTTCAAAATGAATTATGAGTGTGCCACTAGATGTGTAAACAAACCGGAGATTAAAAAAAGAGTATCGGGCATGAAAAATGCAAGAATCCACAATATTTATACAGAAGTAAGAAGTTTTTTGGCATATATGTGTGTACGTGTGTTCGTGTGTGTGTGTGTGTGTGTGTGTGTGTGTTCGTGTGTGTGTGCGTGTATGTATATATGTGCCTGCATGCATCCGTGTCTTCATATGCGTATGTGAGAGTATGGAAACCTTAGTTCCGTACTTGCACACACAAATACACAAACAAGTGCATTAGGAAAAATAAACAGACACAAAACACAAACAATTTGGTTGAGCCGTACCTCTGTGTCTTAACCACACACGTGTCCAAACACCTGCTTTGGGCATATGTTGTGCTATGTTAATCTAAGCCTAATGGAAAATTCTATACGTAGGTATTTACTCATCTCCGTCTGCTTCTACCTCTTTATTTATCTTTTCTGCCCCCTTTCTCTCTTTCTCTTTCCCTCTCTCTTGACCTAATTCTTTCTACCTTTTTCCCCTATATCCAGCCATATTTCCGTACACATCTCTCTCCCTCTCTCTCTCTCTATATATATATATATATACAGACACGCACACACACACACACACACATATATATATACATATATATATATATATATATATATATATATATATATATATATATATATATATATATATCTTACTCCTCCGTCTCTGTTTTTTCAGTTCTCCATCTCTTTCAGTCTACGTAGTTTTATTCGTATTTTGTTGGCTCTTAGTGAATTGGGAGTAATTTTCTGCGTATTTCCGAACCTCGTTTTTTTTTTCTCCCATCGGAGAGATTATAAGGGAAGGGAGCTTACCATTTATGAGATAAGACCCTCTTAACGCACAGTTTTTGAAATCTTTTCATGGAAACATCTTTGACAATAAATCATTCGTATTATTTCATGCATGAATCGGGAGTGGAAGCCCCGAGAGATGAAAGAATCCGAGGTTCTATCTCAAGAACTTCATTTATGAAACTTTTTTACGAAGGGAGAAAATTATCATTACTCATCAATCTATTTTGTGAATTTAACATTAGCTTGTTACATACGATTTTCGCTTCATAGAGAGTATTGCTGAAAGTGAAAGATTTACAAAATAATTACATCTTTTCGCATATTCTATTTAGATAGAGATGCAATGTGTTATTGGACGTGTTTGAGCTTTTAACATTTCTTAACACTTCCTCATCCATCATATCACATCATTTCAAGGCATTAGTAAAGAAAAGTTTGAAAATTTGGAAACAAATTCCAATTGTGAAGCCTTTTGATAATGTCATCGAAGTTGTTTAAAAAAGCAGTTTAACCTCCACATCGACCATATTACGTCGTCTCAAGGCAATATGAAAAGGACACTTTGAAAATTGGGTACTACATCTATACTTTTTAATTGTGAAGCCTTTTATTGATGTCATTGAAGTTCTTCGTTTTGTTTTTTGACAGCGTTCCAAAGTTGGTAAATATATTTGTTTTTATTCATTTATCCGTCTTTTCAGTCAATTATTTCGCAATATCTGTTAATGTAATTTATGTAATAGAAAATGCTTTTATAATTTATGTGCTGAGAAAATTTGCATACAATACCATAATACCAAAGTATATGTAAGACACGGAAAAAACACAAACGGAAATAACATAAATTACATTTACAGATCATCATCATCGTCATTATCATCATCAGTCTCTTAGCGTCCGTTGTTGGACAAAGACTTTCCCTAAAATTCGCTGGATCTCTCTATCATGAACATCGCAGAGTCAGTACTTCCTGAATGTATCTAATTCGTCACACCATCTGACTTTCTGTCGTCCAGAGCCTTGCACCTGATCCCCAGGGGTCCACGTTGTGAGACTTGATGTTCTTGCAACGAAATGACGGAAGTGACACAAAAATAGTTTTTAGTGTGTTTAGTGCTTAAAGCTGTGACTCTTTCAAAATTATATACATATATATATATAACATTAATGTTTACTGTTTTAAGTTGTGAAACTTTCAAGATTAAATGTACAAATATAGTCTAGAGAGCTTTACAGCTTTAACAACTAAATGTCAAGAAACTTTTTCAATAATTTTTTTGTCACTTCAGTCACCTATTCCCCAATATCTGCCAATTTAATTGATGTAATTTTCCTCGGTATATTTAATCGATATGGTACAATGGATATATTCTCTCTTGTTGGAATCATCAGTTGTTCGCCATGAAACCGTTTCGGGGATTTTGAAAATAGAATAGTTACAATACCATGGCACCCCAGCTGCGTTGATCAAACATCACCTCTCTTAGTTCAATATAGCTTATGCCATACATGTACTTTGTTTTTTTAAATAGGGTATTGTGCGTATTGTATATTGATATTATGTTGTGATGCATATTTATTTTTTAAATAAGGCTTACTTGCGTAGGTTACCCTAAAAAACGTATTTAACGATGAAGGATCAGAATAACAACAGACGTTGCTTGCTGTTCGTGTCAATTCGATTGAATGTTAATCCATGAGAATATAAAATCCGTTGTTTCGATTTTAATCTTAGGCTGCATGCAAACCAACTTATGATATCATCTGCAAGAGTATTTATTCCATAGAAAAACACAGTTTGTTGTCAACCATCATCTTCAACCGAAGTATTTGACATTTTTTCTATGGAACT
>OY735203.1:55070403-55080403 GCA_963457665.1 Thysanoteuthis rhombus | reverse complement strand
AATACAAACTCAAAAAAAAGACTATGAATTATGGAAGCTCGTCTAATAAAAGCAAGGCAACCTATTGTCTATAATATTTTTTATGATATCGGCATAAATATTCTTAATGCACACAGGTTACGTCGTCATCAGATTTAGTTATGATTACTCAAGTAACAAAAGTTTATATATATATATATATATATATATATATATATATATATATATGTATACATCAGATTTAGTTATGATTACTCAAGTAATGATAGTTAAAATATATATATGTATATATATATATATATATGCATATATATATGTGTGTGTGAGTGTGTGCGTGTGTGAAATTAAGATTTGAAAAAATAATATCAATTACTCTGAAAACACTATGATTACATTTTGTTGATAAAGATCTAGAAGAGCTAACTTTAGACCATTTGGAAAAGAAAAAATCGATCCTGTTAATAAAAGGTTTGTACGTGAACAATGAAAATTCAATGAAAAGGTTAAATTGTTTGTCAATTATCCATACATATAATGAACGTATATGCTAATTTCTCCTCTGTTTGTCTCTGAAGCATAACATTGATTAACGTACTTCCCTATAATGAAATAACAATGAATATTACGTCACAGAAACTCTTGAGACTTTTCGTTGGATCATCATCACATATTAAAACTGCCAGAGATAGGTTGAGACTTGGAAAAATCCAAAATTAGGATAGTGTCACTCTGAATTTTTGAGATGAGGTATTATTATCTAATGGTTCTAGGTTCAATCCCAGTGTGAGACAATAATGATACTACTTATGCTAAGAGGGGAGTGCGATCAATGTGCCCCCGTCGGTTAAATAAAGGGTTCGGTTCGTTACTTCCCCACACCTACCAGATGATACCTGATGAAGGCTGTAGGGTACAACGGCTGAAACGTTCTATGAAAAACAACCAAGATGAGGATAGTCCGAATAATAATAGAAACAAAATTAGAATGTTTGAATGTTTAAATGCTCCGATTTGATCCCTACTTAAATAACCCCGTCATTTTTCACGGATAAATGCTAGTTCTTAATAATGTATGGTTGAATATCCATCTCTCTCTCTCTCTCTCTCTCTCTCTTTATTTGTATATATATATATATATATATATATAATCAAATAAGATATCCTAATATCTGTGAGGTGTGTATATCTGGGAATTATCTGTGTCATATAGTTTTGGGTGATAATAGTTTTGAAAAACACCATCAGTAAGAGTGCTCAATGACTTTTTTCTATTAAAAGCAGAGTTTTAAGATTGAATTTGTCTGAGCAAATATCATCAAAGAAAAAAAACTCTACAAAATGTTTTCTAAACGGAATTTCAATGCTATCGCATCTCATCGGGGAAAATGTATTAGTTGTAAGAATTGGCGTATCATGAAAACAAAGGTTATGGGACGAAGTGTTTTATAAGAAAACTTATTATGGTGGGTCAGAGATTTGGTTGCGTGGGTCTGAAGTGGGATGGATGTGAACGTTACTGTGGTCTAAGATTCCCTGTTCAATGACTAGGATATTCAAACATTACGTTAGTATCGTTCTGTTTTATATTTTCATTTCTATTTTTTTGAATGTATATAATTTTCATATCGTCTTCGTTTTGGTTTGAGTTTCAATGTTGGATTAGTATTAACTCAGTGGGAGTTTCTCGAGTTGGAGTGAGGAAGATTGGTTATTTGACACCTACATGACCTTGTAATAACACCATGTGGGTGTGCATGTTTTTGCTACTTGTCCTATTCGGGCAGGTAATTCGCCAGTTAATCAACGGGACTAGCTTTGATGCCAATTCAATTACATTTTCATGTAGTAATACTACAAGTCTGGACTTTGAGGCCTTGATTTCGACACAGCATGTGCACAATACATCAAACTTATTAGATGTGATGTCATCCCCTGACTCTGGTAGCGTCATGGAGAAGCGTACAAACGAAATTGTTTCGTATCAACATTTGAGCATGGAATTGAGAACCAAGAAATGAGCACACGAGAGAATCATGCTCAACCTCACATGGAGAAATCATAAGATAGCGCAGTACACCAGAGAAAAGATATGAGTCCGAGACATCATAGAAACTGTTTGAAAATTCAAATGACAATGGGCTCGACATGTTGCAAGAAAGTCAGATAACCGCTGGATATCACAACCTGGATCCCCAGAGATCATATGCAGACCTGTGGCTGACAGAAAATTAAATGGCGAGACGAGCTAGATAAATTAAGAAAGTACTGGTCCTGCAATGCCTATGATAGACAGGTCTAGCCAATCTTGGGGGAGGTTTATGTCTCATGACAGACACTAATACAATTTTGATGATGATGATGGTGGTGGTGGTGGTTGTGATGATGTTTGAAACGTCAAGGCATGGGTTGTATAAGCTTTAATAATAGCACTGTTGAACTACATTTCTTCTAGGAAATAATGAATGCTACAGGTTACATAAATATATTGAAAGAAAACATGATGCCTTGTAAGAATGATCAAAAACACTATGCAAAAAAAACAACAGAGTTTCTGAAGAAGTAAAAAGTAGAAATGTTCGATTGGCTCAGAATGTAACAAGATTTAAATTCAATTGAGCACAATCAGCAGTAGAAAATAAAGGCGCCAAACCAAATAATGATTTTAAATATTTTTTTTCACAGATGTCCTTTTTGTTTGAACTGCTACATGTTCATATTTTCGGCTAGTGTGTCAATGCTGTAGAAATTACTAATCATTAATATCTAATGATATTCGTTCATATTGTATGAAGCTCCACTAAAATATTAAAATCTTAGTATGTTTGGTTCGGGAAAATCAACTTTTTATTAAAGACTTGGTAGGGAATTAGTTATTTGTAAGCGATATTTTATATATATATATATATATATATATATATATATATATATATATATATATATATATATATATATATATATAGTTATAGTTGCGTCATCCACAGACAGCTGTTTCGTTATGTTACACCATTTCAGTGTGGCTACAGACAATCTGTTATTCCATCCAGTACTACGATTGAAACCTTCGCTTCAAACCTGGAGGCCGATATCCTAGCGCTGAGTAGGTCAGTAAGGCTGAATTTAAGCGATATATTCTATTTTTGCTTAAATCCCTTATCCACCAGAGGGCTTTATTCCTATGGAAGAGCATTGCATAATGCTTACGATGAGCGAGTTACCTCACTTAATATATATATATATATATATATATATATATATATATAGAGAGAGAGAGAGAGAGAGAGAGAGAGATTGCAGCCATTTTTTAAGGTTGGGTTATCTAAGAATGAAGAGTACTCGATATCGAGAATAGAAAATATGTGAATAGGTGGACATAAAAAAACTTCAGTTCTTCGCTGTGATCGAGTTTCATACCAGTCAGACGTTCTGGCGATTGCAAAACTGGCATGAAACCCAGATTCACTGCCGAGAGCTGAATCTTCTATGTACACATATATATGTACATTCATCTGAGCGACCGTACAAGCAGTTATTGATATATATATATGTGTATATATATATATATGTGTGTGTGTGTGTGTGTGTGTGTGTATGTGTGTGTGTGTATGTGTGTGTGTGTGTGTGTTTATGTGTATGATACATCTACCCACATCGTAGACCATCAACACATGCACGCATACACCCATACAATATTTATATATTTATACATATACATACATACATGCACCTCTCTCTTTCTCTCTTTCTCTCTTTCTCATTCTCTCTGTCTCTGTCTCTGTCTCTCTCTCTCTCTCTCTCTGACTCTGCAAGCTCAATGTCGTGTTGAGCTGTTATTTGTCATCTATTCCAGCTTTTGTTGTTAAGGAAGCTACAACTAATCTCGCCTTCAAGTCAAACTTGCTGCAGTGAGAGAGACGAAAAAACAACTTGACATTTGTTGCTGAGAATGTTGTTACATGTTGCCTTTTAGTCACGTCATTGATCCAAATATTCGTTACGTTTACGAAAACAGGAAACGTTTACTTTGATGAAGCCATCCTTGCCCGTCGTCAACAGTATATGAAAAAATTAAAAACTTTTTAATGTGTAGCAGAATATGACATCCATGTAGAATACATAATCATAATACTCTATATACAATAACAAACTTAAATGTATTATATAAGCTATTTATTAGAATCATTGCTAAAAAGATGTAGTGTTTGATCAACCCTGTTGGGGTGCCATGTTGATTTAATTGTTTTGTTTTTAAAATCCCCAATACGGTTGTCATAGTAAACAACTGATGATCCCAACATAAGAAATTTACACATTTACCATAATAACGAGGTGAAACGGGGAAAAACACTGAAACACTGAAAATTACTCGAATTACATTGACAGATATTGGGAAATAAGTGACTGAAGTGACACAAAAAACTTTGAAGAAGTTTTTTAACGTTTAGACTATATATATATATGTATGATATCCCTGACTTTTGTCTTTTCCCGCATGTACTATAAAGAAAACTTCCATTTCTTGTGGCATCGTCCACTGCCAGGTTGGAAAAAGTTGCTCACGGGAAAACAGACAGTCTTTCTGGCTATCTTCTTTTTTTTCCAAAAGAAAAAACACAGAATCACTGAGGAGCAGGAAAAAAGACTAGCTGTAAATCCCGAATTTCGGATAAGATAGTCTGCACAAGGATTAGAATGCCTTCTTAGATCTCCAGTTTGGAAAATCAAAGCCAACCTTAGCACAGACACCGGCACATACGTATTAGTGAACAGTTCCTTTACCTTGGAAATCAGAGATGGGCGAGTTCTCTCCTTGTCGAATCTAATATGATCGGAATGTGTTTTATCGACCTAGGTGAAATTCTTGTCGGTGCGTAGCCCAGTGCTGACTTTGCAACGTCAGGATTGACGACCTGGTGAGAGTTGCCATGTACAGCTTTCCGTGCGTAGCAGACAACTCTGCAGGGACGGATATCTGCACAAAATTTGGTTCTTGCTGCCGGGTTCATCTATCACTCATTTTGGATATTGCGAAGTCTTTGCTGGAGATGAACTAAAATGAAAAGAGCAAAAGCGTCGGCCTATAAATGAACTTCAGCAAGATGAATATCATGTGCAACAACCACATCGGGGATAAAAACACTAAGGTGCAAAATCGAGGACACAGAACTGGAGAAAGCAGATCACTACATCTACCTAGGACAACGAATCTCTATGAGACCTTCAAAAGAAGAAGAAATCAAGCGAAGAATCACTCTAGGATGGCAAGCCTTTGGCAGAGCAAGCTCAGCCTTAAGAAATTAGAAGATCCCATTAATCTTAAAAAAGAAGGGTGTATAACCAATGCATCCTCCCAAATGTCACTTATGGAGCTGGAACATGAAACCTCACCAAGAGACAGATCTGCAATTTGTGAATCATACAACGTGCACATGAAAGAATTATGCCGAGCCTCACTTGGAGAGACCTCAAGACAGCACAGTATATCCGAGAAAAGCCAAGAGTCAGAGACATCATAGAATCCATTAAAAAGCTCAAATGGCAGGGGGCTGGTCATGTTGCAAGAATGGCAGACAACTGATGGACATCACGACTCACGACATGGATCCCCCGAGATCACACGCAGAACCGAGGCCAGCGGAATTTTAGATGGAGACACTAGCTAGACAAATTCAAGAAGTACTGGCCCCGCGAGGCCCATGATAGAGAAGTGTGGCGAATCCTAGGGAGAGTCTATGTCCAACGACGGACGTTGAAAGACTGATGATGATGATGATGATGATGATGATGATGATGATGATGATGATAATTTCATGTCTGGTGAAACACTTCCTATCTACATGAAGAGGCTAGTTGAACAAGGTTAGTCCAATGTTCTGACCCCTTTTGGTTGGTGTTTCCTGGATATACTGGTCTTTTCCATCAAACCAGTCTCCGTTTCTCATTATGAAGTACCTTAAGACATTTTTCAGATTTTGAGGATCGTACACTCTTTATAGCTCAAGAAAACTCCTACACCCTTTTTTGTTTGTTTTTTTTTTAGACAGCTAAAGTCTTTCAATTTCAGCTCAATGCTCATCTAGAATTTTACCCTAATTCCCTTATTTGGAGATAGTCGACATTGATCATTTAACTGCAGCCAATTTTTCATTTTTCTTTGACTTTAGTTTGGAGTAGAAGTTAATTTTTTTTCGCTGAAAAGGCCGTTATGTCTTTAATACCAGGCGCAAAGTATTACTGGAGTGTAAAGGGCGTCTTCTTTTTTTATTTACCCATCGGTCGGACGGGAACGCAGTGTTTTCCAGCTGTTTTCCCTTCTGTTGGAATAGACTGTTAGTGGTTGTGAGTTTCTGTTCAACGAATGACTCAATGCCTCGTTGTCTTTGCAGTCTCCTACGTTGTTTTTTTTTCTCGGCTACGTATTTCCAAACATCAAAGTCTCGGGCTACACGGGCATTAAATTGCGACGGATGATAGTTTTTATTAGTCTGTGTAGCTTAACATGAAATTACGACAGCGCTCTCTGTTAATTGCACACGAAGTGATGAAACTTGATATGGACGGTAATCATTAAATCCCGCTTTCCAGATAAATGAAATGTATATGTAAACGAAGCAGGATACACTCACTACTGCCAAGGTAAACAAAAAACAGTGATGTTTCATTGTTAGAGACTCTATTGCCTAGAAATGCACCAACCTACCAACAAACCACTTTGTAGCATACCACAATCTTGAGTATGTACGCCCGATTTGGGGAGATTAAGAATTGATATATATATATATATATATATATATATATATATATATATATATATATATATATATATATATATATTCAGCGAGGATAGATAAGCATGCACATTTCTTATCTACTCAGCAACCATCATGATGTTCAAAGGATTGTATCATCGTTTAGATAATATCGTTTAGATTGTCCTAATTTACGTAATTTTAATGTAGGAGTTTTAATGTACAAACATGTAACACGCCCAGGGAAAATGCGCAGTTGCTTCTTTCCTAAATGTCATGAAGATCCACTTGTCCATTTCAGTTTGTTATAGTTAAAGTTACCCTCTTCGCCAATATTTTTTTCTTCTTCTTCTTTTCTTTGTTTCTTTATTCCTTTCTGCTTCTTCTTTTTCGTTTCTTTTCCTTTTAATTTCAATTATCTCTCTCCCTTTCTTTTTTCTTCTCTTTTCACTCACACACCGCAGCATCGAGCGAATACAGTCTTTGAAAATTGGATTTTCTTATCTTATTCTTTGATTTTGAAAGGTAGGGAAAGCACATATTGGTTTGATTAAGATGTATTTTGTAATAGTGAAGACCTTGTCATCAGATGGATATCACAATTTCGTTTGTATTTATGGACCAAATGGAAGCGCAAATACTTCTACGTCGTTTTATTTTACTTTCATGGTCTTTCTATAATTCTATCAACTGGCCTAGTAGCAGAAGTATTTCCCATCCTCTTTTAAATCTCTATTCTTATGGTCGTTCTCAGAATGTTACGTTTGAACATTTTTGTCTCATTTCTGTTCTTCTTTAACGCTATTTTGAGGCTTCCCCCATTTAGATCATTTGGCATGTTTTGCAACTCAAGAATCATAAATGATTCAAATATTGTCCGTCTATATTTAATCCTATTCTCCTCAATCAGTTTTCTGCGAGGTGCTTCCAAGGCTTGCTGTGAATAATTCAATCGAAATTGTATCCCCTTTCCTCATTTCTGTGCCAATCTTTATCTTTAATCAATTTGGGCCCTTGCATTACGTGCGGCTCAATGGTAAAAACGACGTTACAGTGAAATGTCTACCTTATTGGTTGCAGGCTCTATTCTTACAGCAGTCCTGTTTTCATTAATTGTTTATTCTATGTACGTTGTCAAAACCAAATGATACATTCATCGGGTAATAACCGGAGGTCATTTCAAACAGAGCTTCAAAGTAATGAAACGTATCAATAATTATTTCTGTCGGATTACATATGCATTCCTTTTATATATATATGTATATATATATATATATATATATATATATATATATATATATATATATATATATATATATATATATATATATATATGTAGTAGTTTTTTAGTAAGTTTTCTAAACTGCTTACTAGTGTTGGTATCAGGTTTTCTAACCCCTCTTCCATATTTGGTAGTAGGGGGGTTTCCTCGTTTTTTGGTAGAGTATATGTATATATATATATATATATATATATATATATATATATATATATATATATATACATATATATATATATATGTATATATATATATATATATATATATATATATATATATATATATATATATATACAAGATATGAATTCACACACACACACACACACACACACACACACACACTTACGCAGACACATATATGATATTTATAAAGATATTTTCGTAGGTACTATATTTTCCTTAGTGCTGGTTTTACCTAGTACCAAATATAGCGGTCCCAGGTCGTGTGAATAGATAAAGAAGTGAACGAGGATCGAATCTTCATCCACCAGGTACGCAGCTCATTAACTAAGCAAATGGCCATCTGGAAAGGCTGGAGGTCAGATAGCGCACTTTTGTCGCTATTTTTTTACGATATGTGTTCCCTATATACATAGATATGAATATTTCTAAGTTGATTTGAAGAAGAAGAAAAAACAACAAAAAAACTCTTCCACAATACCCATCTCGGCCATTGTGCCACATCCTGTTATGAATTACGGAATGAATTCATCACAAAAGAGAGAAAAAAAAAGACGTTAAGTCTTGAGACAAAATGTTTTGTCAGAGGAAAAAATGGAATGTAAAAAGTTTTCAAAAAAAAAAAAAAAAAAACATTAGATTTATTTAGAAAGGTAGGCGAGAGAAAAAAGATTGTGTGGGTTTTTTTTTCATGTAAAAAATGTTTATTAAGTATGAATGAATTATGCAAATGTATATTTTAGCATAAATGTCTTTATTTCAAACAAAAATAGTTTCATTTTCTTTTCGATTACGAAAGAGAAACTCCAAATCCAAGCCGAGAGAAATCAACTGTCCATAGAAACAGCTCAAACATTATTGACAGATTGGGTTGGGGAGTGAAATCGAAACACAAACACCCTTTTTAGCTAGTTCCCTCCCCCGAACTGTCAGATGAATAATTAGTTTTCAAAATTCAGTAATTTTGAAAGCTGGGTATTCGTTTGGCATGTATATACCCTCTCTTATCATGGCAAGAGACGACCTGATGTTTCTACAACACTTTGTTCATTCATTTACTAACATTTACCCCCAGAGGGGACGGGTTTACTTATCTACAGATTGGCACTAAGATGTCTAAAGCTATTTCATTGGGTAATTTATTTTTTAATTATCAAATTATAATTTCAAGTTTAAGTCTCGACACAACTCAGGCTGCTTTGATACATGATAATCCGGAAAAAATGTTCAAGAGTTTTTATGACATGATATCCATTGTTATGTCATAATAGAAAGCCAGATTAACCAACGATATGCATCAGTGACGAACAGAGAAGAAATCAGCATATATGCCCAATAGATGTATGGATATTCTTGTTCAGCTTGATTACGAACCCAGAAAAACACGATTGAAAGAGGAAAGTTGTGAAAAAGATCAAAATAAGTCAGAGAAAAGACCAAAGTTGAAGATAGTATAGAAATTATTAGGAGGCAAAAATGGAGATGTCCAGCCTAGCAAAAAGTAAGGATAACATATGTTGCAAAAGTTGACGGATTGATGTCCAAAAGATAGCAAACTTAGTAGGAAGAGTCCAGATATGAGAATGAGGGGTGGGATACAGAGGTATGCTGACAAGACATGGCAGAGGTTAGCACTGTCGTAGTCGGCATGGATTAAGTTGTGATCGGCTGTGGAATTATGATGATATATATATATATATATATATATATATATATATATATATATATATATATATATATATATATGTATATATATATATATATATATATATATATATATATATGTATATATATATATATATATATATATATATAT
>OY735203.1:54987903-55065403 GCA_963457665.1 Thysanoteuthis rhombus | reverse complement strand
ACCGTCCCTGCTTGACTTTAAATATCACAAGTTTCTCTTCGTCTCGGAGTTCTTCGAGGTGTTGAAATCTGTGAAACGGGCTGGGGGGCAACGAAACTTAGTCACTCACTTCATTATATTCTATTTTACCCATAGCTTGGGAAAGAGTTGAATTCATGCCATTTCCAAGGGAATTAGCGCTAGTCTCAGTGTCAGTCGGAGTTTGAACTCGCTTAGCCCGATCTATTTTAGCGCTGTTAATCTATCGGACGTCGACATCTCTGGAAAAAAGAACCAAAGTTTGTTTTTTTTTTAAATTTAGTATTCGATTATATTTTGAAGAAGGAACTTCTAAATTTTCTCCTTTTAAGAAAATCATATACTTGGTTATTTGAAAAAAATAGCCATTTTTTTGTTGTATACAGTGTAAACAGGAAGTTAAAGATTGCCAGGGGACTATCCCAGTCGCCAGTCATCTCTCTACTGCAAATTTGCAGATGACATCACATCAAGGCCATTTTCACTGAGATCAAGCTTTAAAAGTTAGGTTACGACCAACAACTGTCTCCCCGAGTTTTCATTTGCACATGAATTTTTTTCAAAGGGTTTTGAAGTTGGTTTTCTATTTAAAATGTAACTAAAACGCTAAACTAAATCATAACTCTCCGCACGATGTACAAATCCAAATTGATGCAAACCGTCTAATAGGGCGAATATCAGCTATTTATGTGTATGATTATATGGTATATTATACAGATTCAAAGCTGTACCTATTACACCCAACCAAGTTCTGGCTACAACATCAGCCTAAGTACAAGAACTCAAGGCGTCGTTGTAGACAGAACCCGCTGTAGACATATTCTGGGCTAAAGTGTGTGGGTGACAGACAGGGCGCCATGAGTAGCTGAAAAAAAAAAAAACAGTGGCAGTGAAGATTGTTTGTTTTTTGTGTTCACCTATACACAACGCCCTATTTATCTTACGAAAAAAGACAACAATTTAGAGACCATAGTATTTTCTATTTCCAACTTTTCCTCGACATAGTCTCGCCCTTTGCTTTATTTTGTCAGATGATTCCATTTTATTCTGATTCAATTATTTTCGCAAATCGTAGAGGTAGGTGAACGTACTCATCTTATACTAGATCAGCAATCAAGATTCAACGCTATGATGATACTTAAAACCGAATATATAATATTATGTGAGTATCTGTCTGTCTGCCCCTCTGTGTGTGTCTCAGTGTGTGCCCGTAAGAATTAATATAGAAGCATGCATCTTGAATATATTCTCATAGATATTTACGGATTGAGGTAAAAATAATATTTATATATCATCATCATCAGCAGCAGCAGCAGACTTATAGCGTCTGTCGTTGGACACTGATCTTCCTCCAAGATTCGCCAGACTTTTCTATCATGGGCATTGCCGAACCAGTACTTTCTGAATTTATCTAGTTCGTCAAATCATCTTACATTCTGTCGTTCAAAGTTTCGCATCTGATCTCTGGGGTATGTCATGATATCCAGTGGTTGTGTGACTTTCTTGCAATATGTTCAGCCCATTGCTATTTGAGTTTTCTAAGTGGTGTAAAGCTGAGTCCAGAGTAATGTAGCGCAAAATGGGCAGAGAAGCTGAAAAGATTAAAGACATTTTTAAATATGAAGGGGCTGCTTATCCCCGTCTGTCTCTCCCCCCCCTCTCTCTCTCTCTCTCTGCGTGCGTATGTCTGTATGTATATAACCATAGATGGACAAAAAATTGATATAAACGTTTTCATATATACAGAGCGATGTGCGTGCAAATGTGAATGAGATGATTATATTAGAATAATCCAGATATATTACTGCCTGATAATACTATATACATATATATAAAGAGAGAGAGAGAGAGAGAGAGAGAGAGAAAGAAAGGGAGGAAGAGAAAGAGAGAGGAACGGACAGAGAGCTTTGGGAATAAACATATATTTATTTTGTCCTTAGCTATTCAAATGCTGTGTGTCTATGTGACTTTTATTATTTTATGACATAGCCCTCCCAATCAATCTCTGTCTTTATATACGTCTGTCTCTCTTTCTTCCTTTCACACACTCTCTCTCTCTCTCTACATATATACATGTAGATGCATGAGTATATAGATGGAATAGAAATATATACAATAAATTATACATACATATATGTAGTCTAAAAAGCTTTACAACTTTACACACGTTGAAAACTTTTCAAAATGTTTTCATGTCACTTCTTTCGCCTTTTCTCAATATCCTTTACTGTGATTTTCTCGTGTTTTACACAACCATTAATATCATGGTCCTATGAGTAAATTTTCTCTTGTGATTATCAGTGGTTTACCATGTTATAGTTTCAGGGATTTAAAAGCAAAACAGTTATATTAACATCGCACCCCGGCAGTGTTGATCAACAATCCCCCTCCTTTAATGATTTGGATGTATAGCTTATGCCATACATATAATTTGCTTTTTCATATAGGGTATTATCATAATGTATTGTTTATGAATGTTATTTTGTACTATACATCAATTTTTTAGAAACAGGACATACTTACGTTTGTTAATATTATTAGTAGTAGTACTAGTATTGTTGCTATTATTATTATAATTTTTAAAAACGTATTTAACGATGAGGTAACAGTAAGTATTTCAATGGACGTGACTAATTGTTCGTGCCATTTCTATTGAATGCTCACCCACGTGAGTATTAAATCTGTTGTGTCGGTTTTAATCTCAAACTGCATTTAAACCAACTTATGATATCTTCAAGAATACTAATTACGCAGAAAAAAATTTCGATTTGATTTTCTACCAATATTTTCAACCGAAGAATTTTCCCTACGTTGTATACCATTTCACTTACATCAATTTGTCTTTTCCTTTAATATATCAAATGAATTATCCTTGCATACTTGGTTGAACCGAAATAAAACCACTTTGTAGCTGGCAGTTACACCTCAATGGGCGATTCCATTGATATACTAAGACATTTTTTTTTACTTGGCATTCCATGTTTGATCTCCCCCCCCCCCTGAACTGACAAATGAACCAGAGCTTATCATTTTTTGATTTAGGAGAATCTAGATTTTATCAATGAACCCGTCAGAAGAAGTCACCCCCAAAAAATCAGAAAGCTCGAAAAAATTCTTTTCAAAAAATAAAATCATTTTTAGAGACGATCTAATGAAGTGCTGAGACCAAAATCCAAAGTAGTTTGGACAGGAACGCAGGGACAAATAACAGACACAAATAAAGAAAATCTTTTTAAAAAAAGCTACTTTTTTCTTGAATTAAAAAAAATCTTTAGGAAGCGTCTAGAGAAGTACTGACGCCAATCTCTAATTCTGTAGATAAAACGGTGTAGCCTAGAGTTCTGGAACAAAACTCAACAAGCAAACAAACAAACAAACACACAGGCATGTATTGAGAGTAAGGTTGGGTGGAGCTGTTTTATGATCAGGTTGCATTTTCATCCTTTGATCATGACAATTTAGGAAAGTCTGCTTCCTTGGATATTTTCAAGGAGTTGGTGAATTTTGAATAATGACTCATGCGTATTTTCTCTTGATATGATCTTGGATACTGTGACTTATATCCTAATCTTGGACACTGTTAAAAAATACCGATAGGAATAATAGCCATACCATTAGCGGATTCATGCAAGAGCCTATAAGACAGAATGCATAACATATTCTGCGTCCACTTTTGTTTCATTACGTGTTCATTTGATTATGACGTTTTCAGTCAACTTTGTTCCCTCAATATGCACCGTTACATTTACAATTTTCATTTTTATTTCGTAAAAAGTTTAGCAAAAAAAGCAATTTTAAATTTCAAGTCGAAATATAGTGACATATTTTTGACGTACAAAAAAATCTGAGAGTAGTGTTTATAAAAAAGCTTCCAAAACAGATTGAAAGAATGTCATATCTGACAAGGGACTGAAAACTTAGAATAGTAGATGAAGTCCTCCAGAGTTTCACTTCAAATATTCATTTGAATCCCCCCGTCATAAAGGAAATAAAAGATATGGTTATTAAAAAATTACCAATATTTTCCGTCCAAATGTTTCATTAGTCTCCATGGTCTCATTATTCAGTAATAAACTATTTTCCTTAGTATTCCCAGATCTAACAACACTTTCTAGTTAAACTATGTATTCAACCATAAAGCCAAACAGATGAGTCTCGAGTTAACAGAATTGGAGAGTTTACGGCATGTGGAAAGATGTACTTATGCTACAGGAGGACAATTAATGTCACGCAGAAAAATCAATCTTCGATTTCTTGCCTGGCAGTTGCTTTTCATTCAAATACACAAACTGAATCAACTTCATTTTTTTTTTTTGTAAATTCTCGTGTTTTCAAACTGCATCCCTTCAAATATTCTTACGGTTTAATTTTCGAATTAACTGACATTCCAGAGCGTTCTTTGTCCATGATCAGAAAAGTTAGTAAAATTAAGATGAGACGAATACAAGTTAGAAAAATGAATTATGTTTCACAGCATTTCTTCTTAATTGATGTATCAAGGTGATATTACCACAACTAGTACTGCAAACTCTGGATATATCTTCCCGGTTTTTGTTAGAGAAATAGTGTTGCTCCCGGTTGGTCTCTCAAGACTCTCACTTCAGACTGCATTTTTAAATTTTACAAACCATTCCCAACAGTAGCGTATTCTAACTGCATCGCCACCATAAGATTCAGTTATCAATTGCCAAGCTTCTCCTTTATCTCTCCCCACATTATACACGAAGAGTAATTCATGTCAGATATGCATTTTCAAAGAAATGCCCGTGCAAGCAATACAAGGATGTGCTAACTTCAAAGACACAGCTAAGATTTCCGTTGTATTGTACAAAAGATGGCAATGGGGAATTTTGTATCGGCCTAATGGACGTCTATAACATCGATTCCAAAGGCTACTAATATTTCATTATTTCTAAAAGCTGGATCGCTACTACAATTGTATTTACTCATGCTGTGCTGAAGTAAGGATAATATTAGTTCTCACCCAATGAACAGAATTTTTTTTATCGGCATTGTGATATTTGTAGAAACTGCTCATGGATTCCATTCCTCTATTTCGATTACTTTCTCCGGATATTCAAACCTCAAAGTACTTTCAGTCTAACATCTTTTACTTATTTTATCACCTTTCTCTCCTCCAGAAATCTTTATTGCATTGCTAGCAGAATATATATTGTTAAAATACGCTATTGTTAATCAATTACACCTATCATTCTATCTATTCATTGGATTTTGTCGAACCGTACTTTTCTCTAATAAAAACTGATAATTATTTGAGACACTGTAATTGTGCTTCCCTTTCAAAATGTCATGAACTGAATGATACAATCAGAGTCATAGGTGAATTTTTCCTCTGTTGTCAGTTATGATGAAAGAAAATGCGATCTGTCACACTGGATTACGTTGCATACCGTGTAATTGAAATAATTTGGAATTCCAACTTTTCATCAGGTAACGCTCAACTCTATGACCTTTAATAGTGCACACAGAGGCTTGGTTATGCCACGGCTAATATGGAGTGTCTGCTTCTATCTTCAATTTCTTTGCGTGGATAACAGCTTTCCCAACGCACGGAAGAACGAACAACCTCGAGCATAAAGTGGGAATAACTCGTGCGATATCAACGTACCCGTCAGTCACTTTGCCATTGAGTACGAGTTAGTAAGCTCATCTTGCAGATCATTATTACTAAGTGAATTCCGATCGTAACTGGGTTACCCACTCGTGGCTGTGTGTCGTACCAAGATAAGCTTGGCGAATATCCGAAAAAAGTTTCGGACTTCAGCAATGTTTAGCAAGCTAGTCTTGTAGATATTACTTCTGTACTGAGTCCGATTCTAACTGGGTGCTCGACACTGGCGGTTTTATGCCACACTGGGATCATGAGTACAAAACCATGATCAGAGGTTTGCTGGAAGATGTGATCTAAATAACAGCAGAGATACAGGTCAATTTTCAAAGATTGCTGTGGCCTCAAAAATATTCATTGGCATTAGATTGACCACAGGGGTCTGAGTTCAATCTCATTTCTGAAATTTTCTGTTAGAGTTAAAACCTTTTGAAAAGTGCAGGCTATTCCATTGTGATTGGGATCAGTTCGTAGTTCAATTAATCTGCTTCCAAAGGCGATTGTCGGCTCTACCCTGGTTTTCCTAAAATCGATTGAGCCACCAAGAAAAAAAAAAAACTCTAAAAGAGATCAAAGTAGATTATTGATTCTTTACTAATTTCTTGGTTTTTATCATCACAACTTCATTCCTTGATCAATATTTGGTCGTTACAAAGTGTAACACAAGGATAAAAAAAAATACTTCCGTTGAGCCCCGAACTCCCATCCTATACTTAAGGAGCTCGTCTGACATGTGTAACAAGCAGAGGTGTTGGGTGGAACGTTTATGCGAGTGTCTTTTATGGCTTCTAATCAATGGTGGGGGTGACGAAATCAATCGTCTTTTCGCCTTAGCCTTTGATGAAATAAGATGATGGAAATGAAAACAATATCTCGTCACTTCCAGGACTTGAAAGCCTCCTACAGATTCCCGATTTCTGTGTCGCTATTTTGAATTTCATACCCTGGATTTTCATTTAATGGGCGGATATAACTGAATACACAAAGAAATAATCTTGACTGGAAAAACATGATTCTAACATAAATGTCAAATTTGGAATCCTTCTGAAAGCAAACACCACAAATTTTCAGTTTCTTATGCTACGCTTTAAAAAAAATTAAAAATGGTCACGGATCCTTAAAATTTTCTCCCTCTTTGTATTTGCTAGATTAAATCAAATTTTGTACAAGCAGGCATTGTAAGAGCATTTGGTGATGACTGAGGTCACGGTCAATGGCTTGTAGGATCAGTACCATAATGAGTACGAGCCGAACGAATCAGAATCTTCTATGCTTTGTTAGTGGGATATGGTTTCGTATTTCATACCAGCACCAACGGTTCGATGAAGTATTTATCACACTGGCTTCAAGGTAGACAACCCTTCAACATTCGGAAGATTCTTGCTGCTAATTCTTCCTAACTCAGATTACCCCGTTCAATCCGTTTTGTGATGAACCAAGTTCCGCCTAGTAAATGCGAGGGTCACTGTCGCATTGATATACTCAATAACAGTATCTACTTTTGAAATTAAAAGTAAATCTGGGTCTAAGGACATCAAGAAAACTCAATAACATTACATTGGTTCTATGTTCAAAGTGTTCTTCCCCGGACCTCTACCTAATATCTAAACGCAGTATCTCTCTACGGAACTCACTTTGGTTCTGCACCGTTGCAATGCTGTGGCCGATGATGGCCTACTGAAACTTGGTATTGGTAAGCGCAAGAGGCCTGGGATTCATCCTACGGACTCAAGAATTACTCAGCCCAGTCTCGGAGGAGCAGTACACCTCTGGGCAGTACTGTTCCATCGCACTAAAAAGGATGGGTTGGGCTTGCCCTGATACCTTTGCAACTCAAGTTGCAGGGATTAGAGCAATATTTGTAGATCTTCCGTCGCTTAAACTACACATTAAAAACATTGGAGAGCAAGTTAATACGGATCAGAGTCTACTATCGGGGCACTCATGGAAAAGTGTTGCAAAAATATTCATATAGCGACACACATTCTGTTTTATATATGTGAATAATTACTACTGCGCTAATTAAGTATACCTCAATGAGTCATTAAGTCTATTCTGGTAGTTTGTAGTGCTTGATGGTGCAGTCTTAAACGCAATTCCAGCGGCTAAGAAACATATTTTTGTCAGTAAACTCATACTCCTGTAACATTTGCAAATTATCGTTGCACAGAAGCATAACCTTGAAAAAAAGAAAGCAATACCACTAACAAGAATTTGCAATGATTGCTAGTAAATGCATGATTTCAGGTGTAATTATTGGTGACATGAGGAAACAGATGCCACCTGAAAACTAAGATAAACATTTTTCATTATCTTATTATTTTTCCACAGCTTTTCAGCGGATAGAAAATAGTGCCAATAAGCAAATGGTTTCACGCAAACGGACGTTGCTCGAAACACCAGTCAAAAGCAAAGTGCAATGGATATAATCATTGTTTTTTTTTCTTTTATCCATTTCAATAATGGTTGCTTTAAATCACAACTGCTCAGACCGTCAGTCAACGACAGAGGGTGAACAGGGCAGATTGAAAAAAAACGAATATGTTCTCTGCAAGACTCGAACTCGCATACCTTTTGCCTCGTGTTGCTTGGTTTTCCGTGCCAGCTTCATCATCTCCTGAGGTACGAGAGCCCTGTGGCTGACAGATGATCATATCTAACCCTCGAACTTGCTTTTCATTCTTTTGATCGTTTGGCGTCATATATTTGTTATGTTTTTTCATGATACCAAGTTGAAGGTATAGTAACAGTATTATAAGTGGTACTATTGATTTGAATTTTCTATTGAATGGAGAATCGTCAACCATTATCGACCTTTTACTAGTATTTCTCGAATCTTAATCGTAAAATAAAGCAATAAAAATTCAAATAGAAGAAATACGTCAAAAATGAATTATGACGGATAATTTCTTCATTTAATAAAAACTCAAGCTTATACTACCACTTCTAATACTACGAGCTCTGGACATGTCTTCCCAGATTTTATCAGACGAATAAAGCGTTGCCGAGTCTCTTGAGATTCCATCTTCAGAGCAGCACATCTCCATTGCACTAAGGAGAATGGGATCTAGGACAATCTCATGATGCTCGCAGCTGTGGGCGCAACGACTGGGAAAATTTCCCCCAACCACATGCAAACGTGTGTAAGGAACTGCCGAAAATCAATTTTTATTATATTTTTCTTTGTGGGTACCAAGATAAATGGCATTGTCTTGTATCTAGGTCAGGTAGGGCACAATTTAACTGAATAGGCAAGACATAACATCTGCTCCCCATCATACCAGGTGAGAATCAAAAGGCAACTCCAGGACGTTTTAGGAATATGAAAAATGATCTTGAAAAGGAAACATGGAACATTTGAATAGATTTGTCGGAAAGATGAGTTAAATGCAAATCGCCAAAGTAAACAGACTTATATATTTCTTATTTATTACCTTTTACACTAAATGTTTTCCCTTAGATTAGAGACAAAACTGTTTTAGAGAGTGCTTCCTTTGTACACACACACACACACACACACACACATATATATATATATATATATATATATATATATATATATATGTGGCAAACAACCGATGCATATCACAACTCACGACATACATCCCTAGAAATCACATGCGCAACCGATGCCAGCGGAGTATTAAATGGAGAGACGAGCTAGACAAATTCAGAAAGTACTGGCTCCGAGACGTCCACGATTGAGAGGTGTGGCGAATCCTGGGGAAGGTCTATGATGATGTGTCAGAGAGTGAGAGAGAGTGTTGAAATTGATAATTGGCATATCTATTTTCGCAGACAAATTATTATGCATTTATAGCAACAGATATCGAACGATCTCTGGGGATAGCACAGTCCTTCTTTTTATTTCTTGCTTTATATCTTTATTTCCTCAACCGAACAATAAATTTTAACTGAGTGGATATGGCATTCACCTGAAGAAAGCAGAAGAATAAATCGACCGGGAAGAAGAGAAAAACAATAAAGATATTATTCCAAAAATATACGCAAAATTGAAACTGTTAAGATTTGCTGCATGCAGGATAATTGTCTCCCAAGAGATATTCTGAACGGAAAGCTTGTCGTGGGGTCCCGGCCTGCAAGGCACCCGCAGCTGTTAAATAGAGACTTTTGTAGACGTGACCTGAAATCTGCTATCAGTGTGAACACTTGAGAGGATACAGCTGTAGATTGCTGTGTCTGGCTACGCATTGTATGCGCAGACATGTCCCTTGCGAAGGAGAAACGAGCTCAATTGTATGGTCAGAGGAAGGGGTAAGGTAAAGGTCAGAGGAGAGAAAAGAGGAACGATGAGAACGACTAGCCAACAACAAATATCAGCTTCCATATGCAACAGATGCACAAGAGACTGTCATTGAAGAATCAGCTTGTTCAGTCACAGCTGACACAATTACAACGTCAAGCTGAGTTCTCAACAGGAGGCATCCATTGTCTAATTATACAGAAAGATCTGTCAATTTACTGAGCTTAACTCGATACCACACAATATCAAACTCGGGAAAATAACTGTATGAAGAATGTGTTTTGCCAGGCTAGCAAGTGGTGGGGGCCTATCTGTTTCTAACAGCCATATTCCAACCTCGAAGCATGCCCAATGTTTGCTTGTTTTCAGTTTTTTCTAATACAGTCGATATCAGCCTATTTAAAATCGACTTATTTTCATCCCATAAATGAGCAACTGCAAAGTTGCCTCACCTCTAACCAATCCGATAATGTCACCCTTACACGGGTCGCCCCACTTGTCACACTACCATCAACGACAACACCAAAAGAGGAATTGAAACCGCCAAAATACCTGCCTTGTTGGAACCCATTGGTATAGATCGGAGAGATATTAACTGTCTGGAGGGTATAACTGTTTTGCATTAAAAGCTGGCAAATGAAAACGTCAGAATTTGTTCGGATTATATTGAAAAGATGACCAGCTCAGAAAGTGGCATGGACGATCCAGTTTGTTCGTAAAACGGAAACATACGTTCATTTTTTAATTGTCATTCATTCTTTCTTGTACTTTCTAGAAAGAACAATTAATTAACCTTTAACCGGTTGAAATAAGATGACGTAGTAATCATAACGTAATTCAATTGAAGATTTCGGAGCAATTACGTCATTGATCTTATAAGTGTAAAGCTTCCCTCTTTTTAAGTACATTTCCGCTTTGGGTGAACGCTGGTTGGTCCAAACTATTTCCCTTTATGAATAAAGGGAGACTGGGGAAGGTAGCAACAAAGAACAATCGCAACAAGTCTTACTTCCTGAATCAGAAACATGCCAGACTGTTGATACTGATACTGCGCACGCGCAGTTCGATTCCGTTTTACCAGGGTGATAGAAGACACATTCAACAGCTGCTGCTGCATTTATTTATTTTTTTAAACGTGTATTAGGAGTATAAAAGTAGATGTTTTCATGTGCCGTATTCTTGTCATACTGTCCCAATCGTTTTGCATGAATCAATCAAAACTTCCTTGGTTTGAATAATGATTTTGTTGACTTGGTTTGCATGTGTCAAAGTCAGGGTGTGTAGCTTGCACATGGAGTGCTGTCATAGCTGCCGTAGCTGTCGGGCCACAATGTGCTACTTGGACACAGACCACGCCATGATATTCCTGATGATTGTAATCCCACTTTTGAAGCAGATTTGACAGTAATTCCTGCTGCCTTGTCTCAGTTGTGATTCGTTGATTATATATACATTCAAAACATCTCTCAGCAAAAAGAAGGCTGGATTGTTTGGCTAGTTGATGGCACGGCGTTTCCATGAATAACTCATCGTATCCTGTTCGTTGCATATGTAAATGTAGAGTTAACCAGACAGGACTGCCTGAGTGTATCGAAGTCGACCGCTATAGATACGGGAGACAGTTACTTTTTGGCACTGTCTTTCAAAGCAAATGCAACAATGTTTTTCAATGTGCCGAGAGTGAGGAATAGGGTCAACAACAGAAGAGTCCTTCTCGCCATTTTGCAACGATAAAAGACGAGGTCAAAGCAGTGGCTTAGTAATTCGACACCTTATTCCGCTTCCATTAAAAAAATGGCAGAAACTTGGAAGCGAGAAATCGGATAATTTGATTAACAAAACATGTATAATGTGAACAAAACTAGGATAATGACATCTTAAAATCCTGGAATCGTTGTGGTAAGATATGGAACATCATACTGCCGATGTTCGTTTTCCCATGTGTGCACTTTAAATCTCATCCCATCCTGGATGGCCCAACTGACTGAACTGGGACAGCGAGTGCTGTTATCCTGGTGTATCTGAAGCACTTCAAGCTTCATACCAACAGCTCTTCAGAGTCTGAAGTTCTTTGAATTCTTGACAACCACGCCTTGCACCTGACATTCATCACCATCATCATTATCATCATCAGCAGCATTTAAGCATATGTTGTTGGATATAGACCGTTGCCGGCTGCGTTTTCCCATATGATCACTCGGAATCCATGTTGTGAGTCGGGATGTCTAATGGTTGCAACATGACCAACCCATTGCCATTTGAGTTTTTCTTCTGCCACAGCTATGCATTGTCCTGTTATTCTTCCCTGGGCTGTTCTTGCAAGATGCAACCACTTGAAAGTAGTGTGCATGGGTCCATTTGAGTCGTCAACTTAGCCTGCGGCTCCTTGATGGAAACACATCCGAGGTTCAAAATGTCGATTTAACAGCATTACCAGAGCAATATCAACCACAGGCAACAATTTTGCTGGCAGTATTTAGATAGGGAGATATTCCAGAAATATTATCTTATACTTCCCCTGGCCGCTGACCATCCGCTCCCAATATCAACTGAACCTCCTCAAAAGGGCCACTTTCAATTCTGACGGGGCCACGTCCTCCAGCAGGGCCCACTACTGCTGTGCTTCTTCCTACAGGGCCACCTTCCTTCTGTGACTCTCCACGAATACTCAATCTCTGTCTGGGGTGGCTACATATAGATTCTCCCCAGAAGCTATCTAGACAAACCCAACACCCAGAAAAGTATGTTCAAAAGTCAGGAGACAACGCTTTACTGCCAGACTCCTGAAATGACACATGAGAATTAGAAAGAATAAAACTCGGCAGCAGAAGGCAAATAAGAGAATCTGGGAGAAGAAAACCACAAAAAAAAAAATGTGGAAAAAAGAATCAACCCTCTCACTTCAAAAAAAGAGAGAACCATCCTACTCTGAAAAAAAAAAAGAAATAAAATACTCCGTTGCGTGTTTGGAAAGATACTCGACACCCAGGGAAGTGTGGCTTCAGTCCTGGGTGAGCATGTCTTTGGCACATAAAGCTTGCATGATTGTGAAGTTATTTTATACATGTAGCAACGATACCTCTCAATAAATTAATTTCTTCTTTTTTTTTCTGTTTTGTTGGAATGACAGAATTGTTTCTGGGAGCCAGCAAAATTGAAAATAAAAGGTTTTCAAAAGCTGTATGATTTTAGTTTGTCTTTGCACCTCTCAGGGAACCTGAGCTCGCAATTTACATTCACTGGAGTGTGACAAAAATCAGATTTAAAACAATTGCAGTTTTATACAATAGATACATATTTGATGAGAGTTTGTTGCATTGAAAATGGTTCTATTCATCCTGACACTGAATCTGTAACATCTAATTTGATTCAAAGAAGGCTTATTTCCTAAGGATAAACGAACAAAACTCAATAACAGTTTTCCAATGAATAAATAATACTATTATATTTTTGTGTATAAACAATACTGAATTATATTATACTTTTTTTTTAGAATACTACATTGAGGGAAAAGAACAATTAATTAATTGGAGAAATTTAATGCATTATCAATTTTTTTCCATGATTAGTGTTGCGACTGTCCCCAGGGTTTTGGAACGATTGTAACACTCAACTCCCTACATTTAAATAAATATTGTGAACGATCCGCCAAATGCAATAATCTTTAAATGCCATTGGAAGATAGCAGACAGACGTTGGTGTAATATATAAACATTTGGTTTATCTACTCCTAATAGTGTCTGAGTAACAGAAAAATGAAAAAAAAGGTTTGCAACCATTCCCTGTCTGCCTTACGCAGTAAAAGTATGTGTTATCTTGTTAAAACCTACAATTTTGTGCATACTGTCCTTAGATGAATGACCGGTATACCTGACATATTCGACTGTCACGTACTAAATTTGCGTGACTGACTAATTTATACGAAATCGGCTTGTTATTTACTATCACGAGATTGGTGTGATATTTGGACAAAAGGTCCGTACTATTCAAACTTTTTTTTCTCGGAGAAAAGTCTCTTGCAGACGACATTACTTTATCTTTAGTTCGAGCATAGATTCTGTTGAAAAAGTTGATTGCAGGTAACGAAACTTGAATTTCCTCGTTCATTTTTTTCGTAGGAATAAGAAAGTAAATAAATTATTCTCAGAAGCGTTGTCGTTAGTCCATCAAGTTGACCCCATTTTCATGAACAGTCAGAATTCAACATTTGTTTCCTTTTGCTATTAAACAGCGTGTATTTTAACCGATTGACTTATTTGGGCATCATTCACTTTCGTTGTTCTTAAGTTATCTACTGACATAAATATTCAATTCAACATCGTTGTTCAGTCTTTTTGGCATATTTTCCTGTTGCTGATTATTGATCAACGTTTAACTCTGCCTTGCTTGCAACGAAATCTGACTCTTACCTGCTGCTATAGTCAAACGTATCTGTCACACACAGGCAAATCATCAGTTGATAACCTATCCAGACATCGTTGTGTATACATCATTTGCAACTTTATTAATTACATGAACAAAACAAATATAACTCTTTATCTTTGAACTCTGCCAGAAACTTCCGTTGTTTATTTAGTTCTATCTTCTTTAATTCCCTTATCTATGTATTTCTCACTAAAATTGTCCCTATCACAATTTACTATTTACTTACTAGTCAATCGCTATTTGAAAAAAATCACAGATGTCGTATAGATTTTATTAGATGATCCTTTTTTTTATGAAATAAACCCACTAAACACAGTTTTAGTCCACTGTCTCTAATAGTGATTAGGAGATATTTAAGATTTCAAAACTGTTTCATTTTGGTTGCTGAGTCGATTGTTACAGACAGAATAAAACACACTGTATATATATTGTAAAAGTAAATTCACCAAAATGTTGCTGTCAATCTATGTCATTTGCAAAAGTACTCGTTTCTGGCCGGGATTTCTCATAGCAACAGTATGCTGTTGCTTTGTGTCATAAAGTGTGCAACGCAGAGACTGAATAACCCTGCTCAGATCTGGAAGGTTTTCATTCTCAAATATGAATAATAGTTATCTCGTCTCTTATAGTATTAATCATTGACATCATGAGCCCAAGGTTCATTGCACTTAGAATTTGGCACTCATTCCGTTGTTTTAGTGTTAGTTGTTTAACTGGATTGTTGTAAACAATTCTGAAGCCATATTTTGGCATTCTTTAGATAATGAAGATAAGATAAAACTAATTCTGAGCTGAAAATGCCATTCATTTCGCGATACATTCTTTCTTGAAGGGAGGGAAACAAAATTAATCACAGATAAAATCTTGAAAAACAGCCAGAATCAACCTACTCAAAATTACATTGCCTTTAAGACTTTTAGTTTTTGTTATATTGATACCGCTATGTCTGTATCATTCCTTATTTTTGGAGATCATAATTGCTAATACAAAAACACACATACACACACACATACATACACAAACACACATACACACACACACATATATATGTGTGTGTGTGTGTGTGTGTATGCGTGTGTTTGCACGTGTCTTTATATGTCTGCTTAGTCACTCAGTAGAAACTGTCACGTGACCAATGATTTTTGCTGCGTGTTGTGTTTGGTGTGATCAATTACAAAATTAGAAAAAAGAGTAATCAATGAATGAATTACTTTCGTCTTTTTAGACGGTAATCCCAAGGGAAAAAAACGAATTCAATTTTTTTCAAAGCCTGAATGCTGCCAACGCAAACGATGAGATCACTTTAGTAGAAAAAATTAATTATTGATTGAGCCTCCGGTAAAAAAAACTGAATTGGAGGGAGTGAAAAAAAAAAGAGATTTTTCTGACCAAAATAAAGGATAAATATTTAGATTTGCAGCTCTCTAGTTCTATTGGCGCTACACGTCACATACATACAGTGCCAGCCAGAATGATTTAATAACTGGAGAAAGCTATGTCAAGAGACCTGATGACTTTTTTTTGACGGTATCTAATATATATACATATATGTGTGTCTGCGTGTCTGTGTGTTTGTGATATATATATATATATATATATATATATATATATATATATATATGCGCGTGAGTTTGTGTGTGTGTGAAAAGTATCTTTAAATATTGAAACCAGAGATTCGTTCACTTGTCCAAAAACATCGAAAAATTAGTAAAAAATCAAAAAGATGCTCCGTGGTCAATTTCAATGAATTGTGTCGTTTCCGAAGACCGAGCCAGTGTATCCTTCGCGTCTACAGCATGATTCTTGGCAGAATGTCGCATTACCCAGGATAATCTGCTATCCCAGTCGTGATTTGACCCACTGTGGCTTTCCTCAGATTTCTGGCCGTAGACAACATAAAAAGTATGTGATGCAACAGCCAATGTTGATCTCGAAAGAGAACTTTGCAGTCCAGTTCAGAGCTTCTGTTTATTCAAAGTAGACCTTTTTTTCTGGTAAAACGTATATGTTTTCTACCAAAATAATCAAAGCTCAATGTAGTTCCCTAATATATCTGAAACTGAAACTGATGTTTCTTTATGTTGTATTTTGTAAATGTATCATGTATCAATAATGTTGTACTGGCGGTACCGTTTTCGCTGTAACGCATAAAAAGAATGTTGACAGTTTTTTTGGAGTTCAATTAGTAGGACTTCAGAGCGAACAAGAGACACAGAAATTATTCGATGAAAGCAAAGAGGGTCAGGGACAGTCGAGAATCGGAAAGGCCCCAGTTGGAAACGGAAGTAAGTCGGTGACCATAAAGAGGAACCGGAAATCTCACGTACATAAGCACAAAAGTCAGTTGGAATTGAATTTTCACGTTAAAGTGCCTTTCTTTGATGCATTTAGTTCCATGACAATAAAATCTGTAAAATCCAGTTTCAGTTTCAGAATGCTAAATCCAATGTGACGATTGAAAAATACATACATCGCTCAGATACAAAGTTTTATCTCCCGTATCTTCAGGCGCATGTCATATAAATATATATATATATATGGAAGCCACTTCAACATAGTCATGATCCTACCATTGAGCTAAAACAGCTAACAGTGATGCAATGGCCCGATATAATCGTGTTCAATCCAAAGTATCAACTCGTTTATTCTCGGTCTATTCGTCTCTTTCAACGCGACAGTTATGTATTAAGGAAATGGACATATTCAATTGTTTAATCTATTTGGGTTGTCCACGGCGAGTGATTCATTGACCGTGTAATGACGGGAGACCATCACAAATAAGTTTCTATGTAGTATAGCGCAGTTTATAATGATTGTGTCGGGCCACATATGTCCATTTTCCTAATACATAACTGTCGCATTGATGGAAACAAATAGACCGAGAATGAACGAGAGGAGAATTTGGCGCAAAACTGATTATTTGAGCCTCAGCCGTACTGGCGGCTGTTTAGCTCAATGGTAAGAATATATATATATATACATGTTTATATATATATATATATATATATATATATATATATAAACAAATCAGGAACACGATATGATATAATACAATATCCGATGTGTGATGGGTTTATTTCATAAAGTGCTCGATACAATTAAACATTGACTTGAGTTAGAATACAGCTTGAAATATGATGAAATAACGGATTCGGTACACAAACACATTTATGTGTCTTTCCTGTCCGGGCTTCTTCAGCCGGTTTATTTTAGATCCCTTTTTTACGGGCGTATTTTTCTAGGGTTGTAGGATATTCCTCTTATTCTATTTATATATGTTTCCTTTTTTTTTCTTCGTTTGGTGGTTGGTCATTGCTTTATTTTGTGCTTATACTTGTTGGTATTATGAATTTGCAGGATATAGTGCACGTATTTCCTTTTACATAAAAACACAAACAGTAATTTACTTTCAATGAATCAATTATCCTAATTCTAAGTATTCCAAAAGTCTCATCACGACGACTCAAACTGTTCTGAAAGGTGATTGGATAAAGAGGATTATTAGCATTTACGACGTAATCTTCATTACTATGAATAGGAAGACAAATCAAACTATGAGGTCAATGCACAAACAGAAAAAAAATTTGCATATATGGCTTTTATACGGATACTAATTTGTACCCCTCATAAATGATGGGTCATTTATGTATGGATCGACACCAAAGAGTCTAAGACTATTTTTTGGGGGTTTTTTTTTCATTACACAAATGTTCTAATTCTAATTTTGTTTTGGGGGTTTTTTGGGGTTTTTTTTTTCATGTCTTTACTTTCCAAAGGTGATCGAATATAAAGATTTAAGAGAAAATGTTTTGTAAGAAAGAATAATAGGAGATTAATTAGTTTTAAAAAAATGATAAAGTTGAATTAATTTAGAAAAAAAGATGAAAGGAAAAAACATTTAATGATAGTCTTTATGTGGGAAAAAAAAATGTTATCAAAAGATTGCAGGATTATTTACGTATCAATGAATTATATAAATATATATTTATTCCAAGCAAAATAAGTTGTTTTTTTTTTGTTTTCCACTCCATTTGTTGTCATCTTTTCTTGCTAAATATCCAGCCCATCTCTATTTTTGTTGCTTGATTATATTTATTATATCTTTTACGCTAGTCCACCCTCGGAGTTATCCCTAACATTGCTCTTAACATGCCCGACTTTGCGGTTCTAAGTTGGTTCTCGAGTCCTATAGTTAATTCCCATGTTTCAAATCTGTAAATAACTGGTATCATGAATTCATTTCATACTTCCCACTTTCAAACAAACGCTCTTTAGTTAATCATTATGTGTCGTTCCGTTTCGCTTTGATGGCATTTCTCTTGCTTCATAAGCTGACCTAGGTTAGCATATTCGTCAACCTCTTTTTGAGTCTCCCACTCCATTCATGGTCTTTTGGGAATCTATGGTTGAACATTACTTTTGTCTTGATTCTTCCCATCTTCTATAGAATTTCCCTATTCAGATCACTCAACATGTTTTTCAATTCTTGCAATTCTTCACGGAAAAGTCATCAGTGAATCTTAAATAATAAATATGTTCTGTTTATGTTTACTCCCATCCGCAGTCACTTTTCTAAAAGACGCTTTCAAGGCTTGCTGTAAGTAGTTTATGTTATATTGAATCCAATTGTCTAATGCCTTCCCTATCTTTATTTCATTTGTGTCGTTATTTTTTCTAAATATTACAGTGAAATTTTCGTACATGTTCTGAATGATATATGCAATTCTTATTGGCACATTTTTCTTGCTCTGCGTTGAAGACTGTTTTGTGTTTTTCCAAGTCAAATGCTTTTCCATAATCGTCATAGTCCAAACTGAGCGATTTGTCGAATTCCAATAACTTTTCTATAGATTTATAGTGTGTAGGTGGTCTATCGTTGAACGGATATTTCTGAAGTCTGCCTTTTCTCATGATTGATTTTCATCTAGAGTGCCTGTTAGTCTCTTCGTAAGTATTTTCATGAATAATTTATGTAAGGCGATTCTGTTATAGGGTGGTAGTTGCCGAGGTCATGATTATCTTTTATTCTTTTGAAGTAGTATCGCTATTCCAAGACAGAAGTTTTGGGATATTTTTCTTTCTTGTTTGCACTGTGAAAAGCTCTTCTAGTCCTTTGTGAAAGACCTCTCCTGTATGTTTATTGAGACACATATATTCATGTGTAACGAATAGACAGTTCTCTTGAGCACAAGTATGTGTCATGCATTGTCCATTCTCTAATACACAAGGCATATATATATATATATATATATATATATATATATATATATATATATATATGTATATGTATATGTGTGTGTGTGTGTGTGTGTGAGATGCATTGAAAACAGGGCGTATATAGATGTCTTGGAATTGTCTGTGCCCTCGCCATATAACTTACGAACTGCCTGTTTTTTGAACAAGTGTTTACATGTACCAAACTAGAACAAGTGATTTTGAATTTCCCACTCGATCCTTTTATACTTGAACATTTAAGTCAAAATTCTATTCCTTTTTCTAACATTTTGGATATCATGTTCCGGACTTAAATAAGTAGGAAACAGTTTATTTACAAAAATGTTTTTGCTTTTCCATTTTTCCACTTTGCTAAAATACAGAGTGACATGAAGAGTGATAGGAAGAAAAATTAATTGATAAATTGGAAGAGATACGATTAAATAGAATCCTCACATTTGGTGGGAGAGATTATCTACAGAGAGGCTATGGATGCTTGGATTTTGGTAGCATTTTTCAATTGGCCATTTTAATGGCTAAAAGTGGCTGAATGTTTTTTGGTTTTTTTAGATTTCACGAAAGAAATGGCTGGAAATTGCAAGATCTTGAAGAAATTTTACGGAAGAAATGAAAGCGAAAAGCTATGAACATTTGAAATTGTTTTTCATAAAGTTTAAGTAGAGAGAAAATGGTTGAGGGTTTGTGCTTAAGGATAGTGTTTAGGGTTAGTATTTAATATTAGTATTTAGGGTAGTGTTAGGTTTGCAGTTACCGAACCCTAACCCTAATAACTTACCTACTAACCCCAACTCAAAACATACCTTTCGACCCCATTTCCAAACCTATATACTTAACCCATAAAAAATAACACAATTTGAATTACGGTAAAATGTAGCCATTTTTACTTATTCAGAAAAGGCCAATTTAAAGATTTTCTCCGTAACAGTTTAAAAATAATAGCAGCAATGGCATCTCTGCAGATTATCTCCCTTGGGAAATATCAGTGACCTGCTAAATCTTACCCATCACCTAAATAATTACCAAGTTGTCTTTTTGTGTAGCAAAATACGTTGTATGAAAGAACAGCAGTTTCTCTTTGATCAACATTATGTATTGTATTGGTCAGCAAGCTACGTGGAACCATCTTTTTTTCTATTTTTTAAATTTTTTCTATGTTCTCAATGGCTTTGCACAAGACTAAAACATTTGTAAAGGAGACACTCTTCCACGTTTTATACTTACATATGCACGTGTGTGCGCACGAGAGGCAAGGACCTACTTGTAAGTATTCTTGTCTGAATTTATGGGAGGCATTTGAAAACTGGTGCACTGAAGCATATCCATAAAACAAAAATGCTTTGTGTCATCTGGATAGACGAAACGACAAACTAATCTCACAAACATTTTATATGGTTTGTATTCTATCTAGCTAATCTCATTCAAAGCTGAGACACTAAACACGCCCCGACTCTGTAATCAACCTGAACAATCTTAACCACAAAAAATGCGACGAAGGGTTTCTATCCCTCTTCATATTCTCTCGTTTTTACGAGTTTATGTGTCTGTGTTTTCCACTGCTCCTGCCCATGTCGTTTTGTCTACAGACTTCAAAATTGGCATCAGTCCTCCGCAAGATTTGTTCAACCTCTTTTTTTCTTTTTTTTTTTTTTTTGAAAAAAAGATATTCCACCCTTTGTGGGGGTAGGTGGGATTTTTTGGTTGGCTTTATGTTAGAATCTGAATTCTCCAGCACCTAGCTATTTCAACATATTTTCGCTTTATTCTGTGCGTTTTCCAATGGAAAGCGCCGGTAATGTCATAAATTGATTGTATTTTAACCATATTTATTCTTCAATTTTTTTTCACTTACTGAATGATTTGAAATTTTGACGCTACTGTCATTCAACTATTCACTGTGATGGTGAGATTTACTTTAATTTTCTTTTTTTTACCGTTTTTCTTTTGTTTATTTCAACCTTCTCACTCACTTTTTCTCTTTTCATGTCTACCTTTTTTCGTTATCCCTACTCTTACAGTCTCTCCTTTTCCAGCTCTTTCAGTGTCCCCCACTTTTTCCTACTCTTTCAGTCCCCACTTTTCATACGGTTTTTGAATCAGGTTCATAATTTGGATTGCCGTAACGATCTTCCATTGTAAATACATAGTTTGAATCTTTTTCACAAGCATAAGAATGTCTACAACGTTATCGAATCATCCAATCATTTTTTTTTTTGTTGTAAATTTTGTTGGTTTTTTTTTACACATTCTAGTTAGATTTTTATTCATTCTGTTTTCTGTATATTTACTCGTGTCTTTATGTCCGTCTGTCCACTCAATACTTTCAGAAGTTCGCAATGAATTTTAATGATACTTTGTTGAAGGATGGATCATTGGCTGCGTAAGAATTTATCAAATTTTGTGGAGGAACTTGGAATTTTCCACAATTATCACCGAAACATTGTATCAGTTTGTCCGTCGACATAATATCTCCTGAAGTTCTCAATTAATACCAATGATATTCTACGGACAGGTTAGCTATGGTCTGGGGAAGAACTTATCAGATTTGCAGGCGGATCCAGGAATTTTTGGATGTTACCTCCTTTGCTTCGTACTTATGCACGAACTGATTTTCATTCAATTTTTTATTTTTTATCTTATTTTATTTTTATTTATTTTTTTTTCTTTTAGACACAATGGTTTTGACGGATGTATGCGCTCACTTGGTGCCCCCAAGTTTTTCTCTTGATCTTATCTCTTTTCACCCTCCATTACGTCCTCTCTAGATGCTACCATATTTTAACTCCCATCTTCATTGTTCGTTTTTTGTTGGGGGGGGGCTGCCTTCCCTTTTTTTTTCCACGGCTTCTCCTCCTTCCTCGTCCTTTCATTCACTTTCTTCTCAGCGTCATTCCAGGTTTTTTTTCTTTTCTTTTTCTTTTCAGTATTCTCTTCAATTCATTTTCCTCCAAAAAGTTTTATTGTTTGGGTACTTGACATAATTCCAATGCAAAGAAACTATTACTATGGCACGATTTGCGAATGGAAGGTTTGTTTACTCAGCACAGCAAGTTGCAGGATGTGCCATTTGATATGTATACGCATGAGTAGGAGGAATTCTTTTATGCCGTACATTTGCCGACCAGTCATCCCGTGAGAATGCCTGTAGACTGCATGTAGACAGGAAAAGGGGAAAAAAAGGCACTATGCCGTGTTTCTCGGACACTTTGAATCAAACGCACACAAACATGCACACAGACACATACACACAGATAGCCATGTACATATGTCTAAGAATGAATTACACGTATAAAATTGCACATGTAGACGTTCCGTGTATACATATCTATTTGGGCAATATACATACATAGATCAACTGTGTTTGTTTATTTTCTATACTGTCGGAATATATACTTACGAAGGTGGGTCAATTAGGATGAAATTTTTCATCGTATAATGTTTGATCTATGTGATTAATATTCACTACTGGATTAAGTCCAATAACAAGAGGATTATGTTTGAAAATGAATATTTGTTGTGTGAAATAAAAGGGTCTTCTCATCATGAGGCTACGGACTCAGTGATATATCTACGTATATCCCACAATTTAATTTCATATCTGCATTAGACGACTTATATCTAATTATAAATTTATACTAGCTTGATGCTAGGGTGCTGACAACTAAGATTATCCATTATAACATGCTTCTGCTTTTCCCTCACCAATTCTTGTATATTCTCATTCTCACCAATATCTCCTCCAAATATCCGTTGCCTGTTCCGACCCCTGAGGTAAATTACTTAATTTTATTTTCAGCTCTCTCCCTTCATAGCCTCTCATTGAAATATTTTATTTTTTGTTCTCCCATCTCTTTTCCCTCCCTTCCATTGACAAAAATAAACTTTTCTCTCTTCTATCGCTATTTATACTACCTAACTCTATTACACCCAACTCTTTCTATTCCTTTGGTAAACTACCTAACTTCTTTTTCTCTACCGTTTCTTTCTCAATAAGATAAGTAATATTTGGAATAAAAGTATGATCTAAACTTTCAAACAACTAACGAATGAAAGAAACAACCACCGCCAAGTCAAAATGTCTGCGTTTCAAAACTGTCTACCTTGTGATTGATCTGGTTTTGTCGAACTAACTATCAGATTACAAGTATATCAATAGCAAAAATAAATGGACCAGGTTTTGTTAACTCTTTCCTTTATGCAAAAATATCGGGGCGTTTATATTGAAGCGTTTTACATGCTATGATACACACACACACACACACACACACACACATATATATATATGTATATATATATATATATATATATATATATATATATATATATATATATATATATATGCTACACAGGCATACTTATGTTTCTTCTTTGGGCAAATTTTCTCCCCCCTTTCTCTCTCTCTCTCTCTCTCTCTCTCTATATATATATATATATATATATATATATATATCCCTGAATAGTAAGTAGGATATGTTGTAACTTAGTAATTGTCTGTCTGCCTGTCTGTCTGTCTGTCTGTCTGTCTGTCTGTCTCTCTCTCTCTCTCTCTCTCTCTCTATATATATATATATATATATATATATATATATATATATATTGCAAATTGATGATTAAATGGAATTCAATTATATTTTTATCAAATACCAGAAAACGTTATATTTTACTAAGCCTTGACATTTGATAAAAATGAAATCATTGTCATTTTTTCAGTTTACATTAAAAATGCAATGATGATGCAACTTGCGCATGAGAGAATCGTGCTCAACCTCACAAAAAGAGAAAATGGAAGTCCAAGACATCGGGGAATCTATTAACAAAATAACCTAATTGACAATTGGCAGGCCATGTTGCAAGAATGACAGACAACCGAAGGACATCACGACTCACAACATGGATCCCCAGAGATCACATGCGAAACCGAGGCCGATAGAATACAAAATGGAGAGATGAACTAGTCAAATTCAGAAAATACTGGCTTTGCGATGGCCATGATAGAGAATTGTGGTGGATAATGGGAAGGGTCCAACAACGGACGATAAAGCACTACTTATGCTGGTGGTCCCTCGATCATATGAATATGGCGGCTCACAAGAGAGCACACTGTGATGTTTACTCCGTGGAGTGGCGCTTGCGCACGTGAAGGATCGAGTACACAGACAGGTCATAGCCTGGCAAGATGTTATGTTGATTGGCGACTGAAAAAGGGCTGGGACGGTCGTAGAAAATTCTTGTTGCTACATAAGGCACCTTGTATTCCCACGCGATCATCCATCTGGGTAATAACCAGGCCTAATGTAGCTTAACTTCGATGGTCTTACGAGAACCTGGGTATTCAACGCGATTTGAGCATATGAAAACAATAGAAATTACTATAAGTACAATCACTTCACAATGCCTTGTTCACGTAGAATAAAGAAATTAGATATCAAATGGAGACATATTGTTGATCAATCCAGAGATGAATGGAGCCAGTGTCTGATTGTATTGAAATTAAGAAATCGACTTCCAACTGTAAATAGTCTGTTCATAGATATCGTACAGTTCAATATTGAAAGGAAGGGAACGATAATATCTGGTCAATAAGAAATGCCTCGGCAAACCACTAGACGAGACAAGGACGAATCTCCGTTCCAAGGCAGCCGTTTTGACTTGGTGTAACAATTCCAGATCAAAAGTGTCAGTATCTTTATAAGAGATGGTGAATCGAGATGGTGCATAGACACACGATTAATTATTCGGCAAGAAAAATAAAGTGAGTGTGGAGATTGGCTGGTTAATAATTTGGATTGAACCACCTGCAATCCACTTCGAAACGTAAAAGGTTTTCAATTATGTGTGGAGCTATTTGGCTATATATATATATATATATATATATATATATATATATATATATATATATATATAAAGAATGATTATGAATTGCCTCATATCATCTAGAAACTTATTTGAGATGATCTCTCGTCATCACACGGTTAATGTATCACCAGACAACGTGAATACGATAAGCAATTGAAATAATTCAACACAAATATATATATATATATATATATATATATATATATATATATATAAATTGGTTCCTACATTGAGTTTCAAGACAGCAGGTGAGTTCTATCATTGTATAGGCCTAAGAAAAGTTAGTTCGACTACAATTGACCCAAAAAATAATGAAGGCATTATCAATTTCCAGTAAGGAGTTTCTTTTCACCCACCCTGTATATATCATTATAGCTTGGCTTTGCAAATTAGGAGAATGTTCTACGCCTGTAGCATACTATTGGGTAATCAGCTAGGCCTATGCAGAATAGGCTAGCCTTTCCACAAGCTGTTTAAAGGGAATGCCAAGGAGCGGGGGAGAGTTTCAGTTTGCAGCACTGCCTTTTTTTTTAGCTCTGCGGTTAGCTTCGGTACAGATGATTGCTTGGTCGACCTTTTGTCACCATGTGTTCTTGTTTGCTGTATTTTTGTTGTTTTTTTTTTGTTTGTTTTTTTTTGTCCGCTGAAAACAGTTAATGCAACATGATATGAGGCTCCCTTATATCTCTCCTGTGAAGACACACTTTTCCGTTGGCCCTGAAATAGTTCACTGATCAGGAGGGCCATCAGTAGCTGATAGACTGCAATCCTTACCATGTGGCCTGCCCACCGAGGTCGGTCATTAGCAGCACGGTCTCGATGCTAATAGAATGAAAAACGGAATTAGCAAACCGTTTTCAAATCAAGATGAGTCAATTTATTAATTCTGCACTTAGATCTTGGGGAAGGTTATAAATCCATCTCGCAATGGGTCAGGTCAGGAAACTCTTTTTGCTGCTGATATAATGTGACCCGTTACAACATACCACTTGGACGATTTACTGGGTTGCGGGTTAATTTGAGTTTTGATATATATGGTCGAGTCTCTATTGCACAAATGAAATTTTAGATTAAAAAATAAGTTTGCCCTTCGATTTGAAATCTGTAGTGCTGGTCATAGAATAATACAATCTCCTCACAATAAACTGTGCACATCAGCAGCAGCAGCTGCAGTAACCTTTTAACGTCCGTCGTTAGACTTAAGATTCGTCAGACCTTCCTATCATGGGCGTCGTGGAGCCATTATTTTCCGAACCTGTCTAGTTCGTTACGCCATCTCATATTTCGCTGGCCACATATGATACCTGGGGAATCCATGTCGTGAGTCGGGATGTCCAGCGGTTGTCTGACATTCTAGCTACGTGGTCAGCCCATTGCCATGCGAGTTTTTAATGGTTTCTTTGATATCCCTGACTCCTGTATTTCCTCTAAAACACTGTTCTGTTTTGTGACTCCGATTCTCTCCTGTGCACGTTGCATTGTTCTCAATCTGAGGGTCAAGCCTCTGGTAAGGTTCCATGTTTCAGTTCCATAACTGACTATTAGGAGGATGCATTAGTTGCAGAGCCTTCTTAATGGGATTTTTCTTTTCTTGAATATTGCATTAAATCAAATGCACAAGAGACTGATTGAAATAGAAATGAAGGGGGAGGGCATGTCTTCTGTAACAGTCCACAGCAGAACTCTGAACAATATTTACTCTTTTCACCTTTTTCGTAAAAGCAAACAGTGGTGAAAAGCGAAATCTCGAAACGTATCTGAATTCCTGCATTCAGAAATACTTATTCATATCTATTTATTTAGAACGAAAATGTCGTCTCAGAAAAGTCGGATAAAGTAAAAGGGACTATGACATTCTCCACAGCACCCCAGAATTGACGCTGAAGTGCAGTAATAGATACCATTAAATTGTATGGAGAAATGTGAGCGTTCCGAAACCTTGCGTGAGATTTCAGCAACGATTTACAGTTGTTCAATGATGGCAGAGAAGTATGACTTCAATTTCAAGGAGGAGCGTAGGTTTAGGGTAGGTTTGCAAGATGTTCCGAATGCCTACATAGAACGGCATGATAGAAAATAAGTAAGATTGAGCAGTCAAGCCCAGTCGTATTCCAAGCCTTCCAGATCAACTGACCTTCGACATCGAGACAGACAGACAAAAAAAGAAGGGTATTTTGGTAGTCTGTGAACACTCAAAAATGTCCCTATATAGATTAAAAGTTATAGTTATTTAAGCCATTTTGGATAGCAAGAGAGATCTGAATTAATGTAGATATTTGGTGGAAGTGCTACAGCGTAAAGAGAACATTCAAATAGTGTGAAATGCTGGTAAATATTTACAAGAGATAAAGACATTTCTGTGGATTTTATCATTTAAGATGTCTGGCATTATAGATGGCTATTGAACAACATACACTGATCTCTGCGTTTTAATCCAGTATTTTTTTAATTTGGCGGTAATCAATCGCTCTAATTAATCAGACCAATTATAATCGTTCAGTGAGTGTTTACTAAGCTTAGTTTAGACAGGCACAGGGCTGCAAGTCTTTGGAAACCAGTGGGTATCGAATTTATTACAGCAGTAATGTTCTTCGATACTAACCATTTCTCTGCTCCCTGTTTTGTGGATCTACTTACAACGATTGAATGCTATTTTTCATTCTTTCCTTCCACTGATGAAAATAACAACACAACGAGGTGTCCATCTTAATTGCTTTATAAATACTTACATTAACAACTAAAAATGAATATTGCGCACTTGAGATTTTTCTCTGGGATTAAATTACAGTATCAAAACATTACGAAATGTCACTCTGCTATCTCTCACTTTATCTATCTATATAACAAACTAACAAACTAACATTTGGGTCAAATTTAATTATCTACATCACACCCAGTTCTCAAAAAGAAAAGAAGGGTAAAATTAATTCCTTGTAAACAATTCGTAATCCTAATAGAGTACTGTCACCCGAAAAAATAAGAAAATTAACATTGAATATCTCTATCATATTTTGAAAATCTCGTTTCTTAATCACAATAACTTCATCAAGTGAATTGAAACAAAAAATTTCAAGTTCAATAGTGAGATGAAACTTTGTTAGGTGCAATATTACTAGCAGAGAGGAAACTACTAAAAGTTACTCGTCCTCCATGATATCTGTTATACTGAAGCTGAACACTCAGTGAGTGCTCGACCCGAAGTGGCTTTAATAGTGGTTTACTAGCAAGGGTATCTAGTGTTGCCCAGAGGAGAGTAACTGCAACTATAAAAATCATGAAAAATATGTTTCTTCTTACAAAACAGAGCAAATGAAAGGAAGAAGACTTACGCTATTTAAACATGAAATAGTTACTGTAACTAACAAAATATTATAATGTACGAAATAAAACAGATGATGTACTCCCTTAGTTTTTAAAGGCTTCTGGATGTACAATATAGAGCTCTCCCCACTGGATACCGGTATCAAAAGGTTGTTTTAGCAGTTCATTTTTTTTGGGGGGGGGTAGTTTTTTCTTTTTTGTCTGGAAAGGTTTTACAGGGCTGCAAAATATTTTACAAACAATAGAAAAAGATTTTTCAGCCCATTGAATTCTTTTGGTTAGCATAAAAATACATTTTTTGTTCAATCCAAAACTGGTCTCTGGTAGCATCCATTAATTTTGAAAGGTAACTTCCCCTATCACAGCTTCTTTTCCGTTCAAGTCAACCCCGAATACTAATTTACCTTCAAGAATATTATCGTTTGATTGGAAAGGCTATTTCACTCCGAAATTGACGTCTGATAACCCTTGACCTCTGTACCACCTATCCTATCAAATTTGACCTTTCCTGCTTTACCATTTGCGTCACAACTCAATATCTTGTGAGTCTTCCTGTCAAAGATCGAAGCAGAGGGATCTGATATGAGTACAGACTACTGCCTCTTAACAGACTTTTTAATGCAGTTGAGTAACGTCAGTTTCATGGAAACATTGTCATAAATCTCTTCCGTTTCGATGAAATGTAACAAGTAAGGTCATATTAGAATTAGATTATGAGATATCTTTTTGTTGTGATCGTAGCTTAAATGTTGTAGTTTTCGAGCCTAATCACAAGTCCAGGATTTCGAATGCTGACTTTCGAAGCTGAGATATTCTTCTTTCTTGGAAGGTTGACCTAACAAGACTTTCCAAACGTTCATTCTGTTTTATTTTGACCCTTGCCAACTAAGCTAAGCATGGTTAATAAGCTATCTTTTTTTATCATTTTTAAAATACATAATGGATACTGACTTCTAGAAAACCATTTTTGCTTTTTTACAGTGTTGATTTGAAGATTTCTTGATCTTTTTCTCCATTATGCTACCTCTGTCACAATAACCAGCATTAACTTACTTCAAACAGTATTGCATCAGTTTCAAATACGATTTTCCGATCTCACTATGTTTAAATCTTGAAGTAAAAATGTTAGTCTGTTTCTGATAAACACCTAGCAACGATCTGCTTTGTAAATTTTATCGAAATCCAAGTTCTCTTTTAGATTCTTATTTGACGATCAAAGCACAACGCAGTAGGAGACAGACCAAGAATTATTCAAATACATAGCATCATCATTTTTGTCCTTTGTGATCGAAGATAAAAAAAGTGCTGACTGTTGCCGAAGCTGCAGTGCACTACAGGATCTAGAGTCATAGCTTGTGCTTAATTTGTATTATAAACTGAGAAGTATGCAAGGTGCAAATGAAAGAATCATGCTCAACCTCACATGGAGAGATCACAAGACAGCACAGTATATAAGGAAGAAAACGGGAGTCAGATACATCATAAAATCTATTAGAAAACTCAAATGGTATGTTTCAAGAATGACAGACAACCGATGGACATCACCACTCACAATATGGATCCCCAGAGATCACATGCGAAACCGAGGCCGACAGAATGCAAGATGGGGAGATGAACTAGACAAATTCAGAAAATACTGGCTATGACACGCCCATAATAGAGAAGTGTGGCGAATCCTGGGGAAGGTCTACGTCCGGCGATGGACGTTAAGAGACTAATGATGATGATGATGATGATGATGATGATGATGATGATGATGATGATGATGATGATGACGATGATGATGGAGAGTTGCACACGTCCTCAACCTATACCTCCCTGCCTGCCTGCCTGGGTCCTGCTGCAAGACAGGGTCAGTATGGCTGGAGACTGATTGGGATACCGTAGATGGACAGGGTTCTCTGGGTAACATGCTGTGCTCTTTTTGCTCTCCACAAAGCTTTGCAGTCATTAAGGAATCCCGACCCTGGTTTCAAAGGAGCCTGACCGTTCCTTAGTCTGGTTGTCGACCATGGCAAGAGAAGACAGTTTGTACCCATGAAAGAAGAGATAGGTTCATGCCTTTCCTGAAAGAATTAGTGCAAAGTGAACACAAACTGTCTCAGCCGGAATCTGAACTCGGCCTGCCTATTCTATACCTCTGTATCTTGGATACATGAATATTCACTAGGATATAGGAGAGTTTACCAGAAAACAAGTTGGGTGTCTTAGAAAATCGAGTTGAACCGGTTCAGCCAAAGCTTATAGTCACGTTCATTGACCCTAATGTAAACTAGTAATTATCTCTACAGATGGACTTGTTACAACGAATAATATCAGCTTGAAATGTTGCTCACCAGCGGCATATATCATGAACGTGTTTTAATGATTTTAAATTTCAGAAGAAAATGGCATAATCTAAAATAGTATCTTATTTATGTAAAGTTTCATGGTGGATTTTAGCTCTCGTTCTGCACCCCCCCCCCTCTCCTCTCTCTAGGAATCAAATTATAAGAATCTGTTCACAATACTCCGTCTGGACTTTTCTGGATTAGGGTTTGATATTAAAAAATTCGTATTGCCTTGAAGGTGGGCTCTTCCGAATGGAACAGAAAAGTATAGGTATTCAGTTCGTAAGACAAATTTTGCAGGTGTTATGCTGACTGCTATTCAAAGCTTTACGCTGTTTTTTCATAAGTTTTTCTCCTCTGGCTGTATAGATTTTTCTAACCTCGAATTTTAAACCTGGTGATTTGAATTAGTTATCCATTCCTGAATAAGCTCAAGGTGAAACGTTTCGCTTATCCTTTACCAAAAGTAGAAGTTTTAGTCAGTTAATATTTATCCCAAAGATTTCATCACAGAGTCATATCTTTATTTCTCGGAGTAGCTATATAGATAAATCTATTCTCTTTGTAGCATACTTTTTCTTAAATGGAGAGCAAGACAGATCGTCACACTAGGGGGTCAGATGTAAGAGAGCAAGGAATGATCTCACAAAGTTTTGACATTTCTGAAAGCAGCTGCTTGATTATGCACAAGAAATTGGTAAACAAAATAGTGAAAATTAATGAACGTCAGCTGTCAGTCTTTTGGCGAATGACGCAAAAGATTTAACCTTAGCATGAGATTACGAACCTTTATAAAAGGGCAGTATGAATGAAAAAAAAAACACCGAGCAGATAACCAAACAATACTAGACAGTAAAATATAAAGAAGGCATTTTACTTCAGTAAAAGGTTTAAAACGCAAAGCTTTTTAGTAAACAAAGCAAAAATTTTTGGAAAGAATGTGGTGTTGGTTGAGGGCGGGTTCTTTCTGAATTGCTTACCTAAGAAGCTCTATGCTAGCGATTTCGGACCTTTTCAAGGTCATTCCCCGATTTTGTAAATGAGATTACTTGTTTAACCCCTCCCACTAGATAAAGTGTCAACGGAGAATAACAACAGTCTCTGCGTCTTTACTTCTTCTACTAACCTTATTCTTCACTTGAAATACCAATATTTCCCCCACTGACTGGGGAACACCCCCTCTCCAGTTGGTAACCACTGCCTCGAACGGAAAGTTACCTGACAATGCAGCCGATTCGTTCGAGAAATACGATAATAACGAAATCATCATCATCATCATCATCATCATCATCAGTCTTTCAACATCCATCGTTGGACATAGACCTTCGACAGGATTTGCCACCCTTCTCTATCTTGGGCATTGCGGAGCCAGTACTTTCTGAATTTGTCTAGCTCGTCCTTCCATTTAATGTTCTGCCGGCCTCAGTTGCGCATGTGATCTCGGGGGATCCATGTCGTGAGTCACGATGTCCATTGGTTGTCTGACAATTCTAGCAACATGGCCAGCCCACTGCCATTTGAGATTTTTTTAATGGATTCTATGATGTCCTTGACTCTTGTCTTTTCCCGGATGTACTGTGCCGTCTTGTGATCTCTCCAAGTGAGGCCCAGCATAATTCTTTCATATGCACGTTGCATGGTTCTCAATATGCAAATTTGTCTCTTGGTTAGGTATCAACCCTCTATAAATCTGAGTCAAAGTACAAACGAAGTGATGGACCCTGAATACTGTTCGAGGGTGCAGATTCTTTTATATTTAGTGGCTGATTGATCACACGATCGAGTTTCTTTATATACAAAGCTTCAAACCACTCTCTGTAACAACCGCCCAAGCAGTAATAACTGCAAAAACCCGTTACACCCATTGACAGGGAACAGCATATAAGGCCTGTGTGAATGATTAGAAGTTGGAGACAGAAGAACAAAGTGTTTTGTTTTGTTTGTTTTTACTAATTTCTGGAATTGTTTTGATAATAACCACTCAACGCCCTTCGAGCCTGACAACATATGAAAAAAATATGAGACATCCACCAATATACGACGTGCAATTCTAGTTATGCGATCCTTTCTCACTGACATTTCCTCTTTGAAATTGAAGAGAAACAACTGAACATTGAAGAATATAAGCAGTGAAAAATGAGATATAAGCTGTCATCTGAACTTTCACTTGTGTGTAGGTAACGTAAAGAAAGCTTAAATTAACAATCCCCTCAGCCTAATCGGTTTGACTTGCTTGAGTGTTGATGCGAATTCGTTTCCCCAGTGTCATATTTTTCAATATAAAATTCAAGGAGGAGACATAAAGGGTAGAATCATAATCAGTTGAATCAGGGACTCAACAAAAGGAAATATCTCTGACATTGGCATGTACAAATGATTCAAGTGTGTAACTGCGCTATTGTCTAATAGAATGATGTCACGTTGGTAAAGTACTTTAAAAAAAGAGAGAACAAGAGAAAGAAATACCCGCTACATACAAAGCGAAGATTAAGTGAAAGAAGAAGGGAAGTGCAGGATAAGAGTTGCCAAATTAACCATTCTTCGGCTAGATCTGACCGATTCTTTTTCAATGAAAACTATGATAATCGATCAAAACTGATAGTTGTTACTAAAATTAATGTACAATTTTTCTAAGAGATTAATCCTGGAACCTTAATATAGGTTATTTTCTTAAATAAGTTAGCTCGAAATGGGATGACCTAACTTATTAAGCCAATTCTAAAGGTAGTTTCAGCTTTAAATAACAGACGATACTTGGTAAATCTGAGTTGGATAGGAATTTTTCTCATTTTCTGTCATATACTGATACGATAGAGTCAAGTATTGAATTAACTTTTTATTGAGTTTAATTTTACCTAAACTTCGAAATTTCCACGGATTACTTCTAGTAATTTAATACAGTTTTCTTGCAAGAGAAAGTCTTTGATCGTTAAGATAATGTAAGAGTTTTTTGTTGTTTTTTTTTTTTTTTACTTTTTAGCAATCAAGTAATTTCTGTTTGATTGATTGTTAATTGATTAATAACTGAAGAAATAATAGACAAAGGCAAGGATTAATAAACGAAAACCGTTGTTATATTTTTTTGTATTTTTTTGTTACACATTTTTACTTCAGTGGTGCATATTCGTTTCTGACTTGAATTTTATAAATAGACAGCATTAAATGGGAGATCATCTATCTACTTATGTATCTATGTATGTGCCACGCGTCCAGGTATACATACATCCGATTGGAGCATAAAACAATAGATAAATAGAATTTGACAATGGACTATAGACGCCTATACGAAACCTCATTTAATCAAGTCAAATAGCTCTCTGGAAATAGCAGTTGCAGCGGTGTAAGAATATTTTTTCCAAGGTTCGAGTGCTTTCGGTCAATCCTATGCTGTCATATATATATCTATATATATATATATATATATATATATATATATATATATCATATTATATAAAAAATGCATTGGCATCCAATTTGTACAAATGTCTGCTAGTCTGTCACGAGAAATTGGGAGACAGCAATTATAAAGACAGGAAGAGAGTAAAGCTATGTAACTTACTGGAGGCGCAATGTTTCTGTGTGTGCACAAGCAGCTAATGCCCTACGCATGCAGAATTTAGGCCACACAGATCTGAAGAAATATATGTATTTTTAAACGATATTTATTATTTAGATAGAAACAGCATCAGCAATAGCTGTAGTATTGTATAATTGTTTTTTCTTAATTATAGTCCACTGTTAGCTTTCAATCTATCTGCGATTACATTTTGACGACTGTTTCACGGAGTCCAAAAAAAAAGATCCGGCCTCTCCTTTAAGGAAAGCAAGATTAACATTTCTTAATACTTCAAACATCAAAAGTCAAGTGCAAAATGAAGACAAGATTTTATTTTTGAAACATTGCTGTAGAAATTAAATGTTTTAAAAAAAACGTCATTCTTTGTGGTGGGTTGGTTTGATAATTGAATTAAGTGGATTTTAAGTGTATAAAGAAATCAGGGCTGGGCTAGCTTGTGAATGAGGCAGGTGTCAGATAACGTCTTGGTTGTAGGACTAAACCAGGAAATGGATCTTCAGATGTTTGATTACGATCTTAATTCGGGAGTCTCTGGGGATGAGTATCAATTTTCATAGAATAGGGTGTGGTGTTTGTTAGGACCAAAAGGTTTGAGGTTAGGTAATTTCAGGTTTGGTGCAAAATTTCTTAATTTTCAATGGTGCCATATATCTGGTGTTATCTGTTGCCAGGAGGGCATTACATATCTGCCTTAATTTCTTTATACACTTAAGATCCACCGGCACAAGACACAGTACCTCTCTTGTGTTTCCATTATACCTTTCTCGAAAATCCGATAAACTCTGGCAAAACGTCGAAATGAACTGAAGAAATCACATTCGTACAATTTTATTGAAATTGTCTTTTCACTCTAATGTCTGGAGGCTGCCTAAAGAAGCTTATGATTCTGGCTGTTTTGCTCCAACAGTTAAGCATGGACGTAAAACTGTGATGATTTGGGTGACAAGGTCAGGAAACTCTCTTGATCTAACTGTTAACATTAAATGGAAGGGTAAACTCCCACAATGATTGGTTATATCTAACCGACCAATTGCAACCCATGATGCAAAAATTCTTCTCCGATAGCGGTGCCGTCATTTAGGTATATAATGAACCCATTCCCTCCATAATAGTTGTTAAAAACTTGTTTGAAGTGTATGAAAATGTACTCCAACACTTGGATTGGCCTCTGCAAACATCAGATCTTAATATAATCGAGAATTGACGATTCGTGCAGTGACTAAGGAACCAATTCTCTCCACTATTGTTTCCTGGAGGAGTTGGAGCAAGATTTTCCCGAGGAATGGCTCAAAATTTCCCTTGATGATGTCCTCGGCGTATAGGAACTATTATTGATGCAAAAGGGAGGCCAACTTCATATTGAAATGTCTTTGAATTTCAAATAAAAATAGGGTATTAAAATGTCGTTTCCATTTTTTTTCAAAATATATGTACATATATGTAGATTATCATTTGGTGGGGCGCCGCAAATCTCCATCAAAAATAGGAATCGAATACCGCCAGTGGACAACAGAGGCTTCTGACAGGCAGACAGTAAAATCTGGTCTTCCAGGTAACTCTTCGTTCAGCCTCTCCTATTTACAGCAGATCGTTTAAAGTTTTGAAATATAGGGCTGGTTTACATAGTTATATATATATATATATATATATATATATATATATATATATATATATATATATATATATATATATATATATATATGTATATATATATATATATTTATATATATGCATATATATATATATATATATATATGTATATACATAAATATATATATATGTATATATATATATATATATGTATATATATATATGTATATATATATATATATATATATATATATATATATATATATATATATATATATATATATATATATATATATATATATATATATATATATATATATATATATATATATATATGCAAACTGTGTAAATCAGCTCTCTGTTTCAAAACGTTAAACGATGTGAAGTAAATAGGAGAGGGGGAGATTAAATTCAGTCCTACTGGGCAGAGGTAAAATGCCAGTCTCTGGGTCTGAAGAGAAGGTTTCGATCCTACCCCGTTGTACTGGATGGATATTGGATAGTCTAGAGCTACATTGAAGAGCTGTAATACAACGAAACAGCGCTCTGCAGATGACACAATTATCAATTATTATATATGTATTGAAGTTTGTAATAACATTGTTTTGGCTCATTTCTCACCGACATAAACTCTTAGCATTAAAACAAATTACACAGGGCAGAAGCTTTTTCCATTATGTTCATCTCTGATACCAATGAAAAGGGTTTCGGTTCAGCAGTTCCTTATATTCAAACTGTGAAGGCAAGAATAACAGATTTGTCAGCCACGATGAACGAAGATGTATTGAAGAACGCGCTGAATTAATTTTATCATACTGTATTATTGTTTATATCATAAAGTCCTTCGGATTTGTACAAGAAATATGCATTACAGAAACAACATCAATTAATTCAGTATAGTAAATACAAGTTTGAAAGAAATCATTCAACTGTCGTAATAAACGGAGGCCCGTTTGGGGTGGCGAGTGGGACACTCGGCCATCCCCTGAACCAGGTCTTGTCAGAGGGGGCAAGGGGGCTGAGAGTTTGATAATGGTGCAGCTCATTTGTTTTGTTGTCATCATCTTCCATCATCATCATCACCATCATCATCATCATCACCAGTCTTTTAACGTCCATCGTTGGACATAGACCTTCCCCAGGACTCGCCACACTTCTCTATTATGGGCGTGTCATAGCCAGTATTTTCTGAATTTGTCTAGTTCATCTCACCATCTTGTATTCTGTCGGCCTCAGTTTTTCATGTGATCTCCGGGGATCCATGTAGTGAGTCGTGATGTCCAGCGGTTGTCTGTTATTCTTGAAACAAGGCCTGCCCATTGCCATCTGAGTTTTCTAATAGTTTCTATGATGTTTCGGACTCCTGTTTTCTTCCTGATATACTGTGCTGTCTAGTGATCTCTCCATGTAAGGATGAGAATGATTATTCCATGTGCACGTTGCATGGTTGCATAAAACAATCCTGCAAACTGAGAATTGTTCTATGTAACCTCAACCTAATTCTCCCATATAAAACGACTGTATTATCATTCGTTGGTGATAGGGTTCCCACCAAGTCTATTCTGAATGTATCCTTTTGCTTACCCACGCCCTGACCCCAGATTATATCTTTTCATCTGAGGAAGAGTGGCAGTGGACTCCTGTGATTTTAATCACAGCTCTACTTAGCATTTCATATTTACCACAACTCATATCAAGAATATCTCGTGAATATCCACCCTCTCCAATAGATAGTTTGTTATTTATTTCAATCATTTCTTAAGGTGAGTTAATATTTTTTCACTTTCTTTTCGGAAATCTTTACCATATAGCAAGAAAATTGTCATTCAAAATACTTGCTTTTCCCTGGGATCGAATATCAAGTATCAGATATACAAGCACATGACCCACCAAACGTACCACTTACTTTTTTTTTCCTCCTGTCTCCAAAAGTACTAGGGATCAGGAATGCTGGAGAGAAAAAAAAAACAACCTTACTTCCGAGAAACTATTTTACAACCTTCACAAGAGAAGTAACCCGATACTTCGAATCCATTGCATTATGGTAACATCGTAAATCAGACATCCCCAACAAGAAATACTTTGAAAATTTGAAATTTTTCAAACCTGACAAATTTCCCGAGGAAAAGAAGATATTGAAAGCATAAAGAAATTACTTGCCAGAACAATTTTTAATTCCTTTTTAATAAGCCAGGCCCTGCATATCAGTAACGCCATTATCTGCTGCATTCCTAGTAAGGAAAATTTGTTTCTTTCATAATGTGAAAGGAAATAAATTTAATGAAACTGATACTGTGAAAACTAGAAAACGTAAATTTTATATACATTTAGCAAATATTTTTTATGCATAATATGAACGTTAGTGCAGAGTCTACATAATGTAATATATTGTTAAGACGAAAAATCGTTTCTGGTTGTTACTCTACAGATTTGGGTGATGAAGCAACGTGGGAAGCTATAATAAATAGAAAAAAACTTATACTTTAAAGTTAAAATAAACATAAACAGTAATCAAAAATACCAGCGCAGGGGGAAAAAGAAAAGACAAAGGATAAATATCTACGTTCTATTTTACAATCTCATAACATGTACTTATGTGTACAGGTAAACTTATTTATAGAAATACATTTACATGTTCACAAATGTATGCTTAACAAAAACACTGTTATATGCGTTTCATTTATGATTGCCTACCTGGATTCATACGTGAAAAATATGTGCATAAGTACATGCATGTATGTGTGTGTGTGTATGTGTGTGTGTGTGTGTGTGTGTGTGTGTGTGTGCTCATGCAGTTTTGAATATAAACTTATATATATGTTAACAACGGATAAATAGGTACGTATTCATAATAAGTATTGCAGGTTTCGCAAGAACGCAAATGTAATGGCAGTAAAATGGCTGATGATTGAGTGGTGTCACATTTGTGAGCGGATCACTACTTCCTGATCTAATTTGATGGTGTGTTTTTTTTTACCTCAGTTCAAAAACCGGCCACATTTAGTGTATGCGAACTCAACTATCTCAGCCACCAAACATGCATAGATATGAACAGACCTGGATAGATTACAATTTAACACAATCATTACAAGACGGGAAGGGCACCCTAATTTTGGCATTGAATTTCAGGGCGAAGCCAAAATTTCTTGACTCATCTTGACGCTAAACAAGGCAAGATAGCCGACGTTACATTCCATATACGGGTGGAACGGGGTGTTGATTACCAACCGCAAGTAATAACGGACTGGTGTTTATCTTTTATTTGAATTTTGTGAGAGTGTGAGTTCGTGTGAATTTGACATGTTTGTAAATTCTGTTATTGTTGTTAGCAGATGACTCAATGGAGAACGTATTTTCGCGCGCATAGAATAGAATTGCGTCAAATGACTTTTTTTTTGTTTTTTGTGATTGACACACGTTGGAAGGGCGTGGGACAGTAAATCATCAGGTCACAGGTTGGATCCATAAATATGAATGTTTTGCAATTCAAGAACGCAGTAAATAGTAATTCATATAACTGAGCAGCAGAGAATAACCTATTGTTCACACTGTTATCTAAAGATTTATAAATTTATCAGCTCGACAAAAGAAAAGAGAATTATCTTTAATTTCAAAATCTTCAAATAGATAGAATTTATCTAGGGTATATTCTTTAAACAAGTGTTATGATTTTTACAGCTTGTTAGGGTGTGGCTAGAAAGAAAGTGATTCAAGCCTGTTTGTGGCTAAATACTGTTTATATCAAACCTACCCAAGTTTGTGTTCCATTTCATTAAACAACACTTTCCCAAGAGAATAAGTGATGGCTAATCAGATAATAAACTGCGATTATAAACTTGATTTTTTTACATTTCCAATGAATAAAGTCTCCTATAGAAATAGTTTGATTGACGCTCTTCGCGGTTACCTAAATGGACACAAACTATAAACAGAGCCGGACTTGGTTTGCTAATTTGTGGCAAAAGATGTGTGGGAAATACCTTGCACACCAAACACGACTATATTTTTATAGATCGTTGGTGACCTGCAAATGACACTCATATACGAAATTTTGTTAAGGAAACAAAAAAAATGCTCTTCCCAGAAGATGAACGCATAACATTGAGGAATTATTCATGCATGTCACTAGCAAGTATCATGTAAAAAATGAAGAAGCTCAAAAAGTGCAGTATCTGAGTAATGTTTTTCACTAGTATTTCTTTCATCTGAATTTGAGTTACTTTTTATCGCAACTCCCAGATTGTCATTCGATGTGAGTGGTGGAATAAAAAACGAAAATAAGCGTCCAGCATTTCCGTTTTTTTTTTTTTTGTTTTTTTTTTCTTCTTCGTGGGCTTACGTTTCAAATATTACGGTCGTAGTTCTAATATAATACATGATCATCTTCAGGGTTTACCTTATTCTTATAATATTTCAAATCATAGATTTCGCCTATCAAGGTATATTTCGTGTACCTATGCAGGTATTACATGATCAGTATGAAGAGAACTAAAAAAAAAACTACTACAGCTAGTGCCAGGTGGCAGACTTATTGATCCAAAATCGCATATATATATATATATATATATATATATATATATATATATATATATATATATATATATATATGCTTTACTGTTGTTGTTTTTTATCGTTTATGGAGATGTTTATTGAGATGAAGAACCTGTAAAACGAGTGAAATCAATCCGCCAACAAATTTCAAACGAAAATTCATCAGCCGCCATTCTTATGCTCACTAACCACTAAGCCATACGAGCAGGTGTCACACATGAAAAGTTACCACGTAGTTCTGAAATCAGTTCAGCTCCAGTCTCGGCTTCTTCTATCGTTCAGTTGAATTCCAAAATGCACAAGATTATTATGGCATTAGATCATAGACTATCGCATCTCTATTGCGAGAAAGCGAGCAAATCAGTGGACCAGCGAGATCTGTGTGAATATTTTGGTACATTACCGACAAAAATAGAAGCTCGATAACCGAGTTTACGAGAAAAAGATACGCAAGACGCTGAAATCGTGGAAACCAATCCGAATATATTATTCCTCAAGAATAAATTTATTGCAATCTGTGGGAAGGAAATATACATTTCAAAGATACAATCCTGCATTAATTCAACTACGTATTTTACGGCGTGTCCGATGCAGTTCAGATTAAGCAAGGAACATGCTAAAAATATTTACGATATATATTGATTCTGAAGTTGACTCGGTCGTTAGACAAAGGGGTTTCGTATATCCCAAGAGTGACCTAATGCTAGATATTCACCTTATAAGACGCAGGCTGATTTTGAGAGTCAAATTTTAAATAAAAATTGCTACTTATACGCCACAAAATACATTATTTGAACCTCAAAAAATGCATCTCTGATCAGATCCATATACAATATGTACGTACGGTGTATTCCTTATTTTTTAAGTTTATTCATCGTATGACATTGTACTCTAAACCCTTTCGGACAAAATAACGGAATATCTACCCATTCATTAAATTGACTGTAATTACTTTGTATTAAACAAATACTAAGTTTTATAGTCAGGGAGACTATCCTAACAACCTAGACTCGCAGAACATTTTAATTGTTAAATATTTAATCCAATTGTGGACTGGTGCCAGACTAACCTTAGCTTACTGAGTATCTGTTATGGGCGTTTTGTGGTGGAGAAATGGATTACAAGTTAGTCACGTAAACCATTACAATTATAATGAGTTTGATATTTACTATATGTGTAATCTGGTTCAAGCTTAGCAGAATGAATAATACTGATGCCCAAACTAGTTAAAATTTCTAACAAATGGAGATATTAAAGCATAATCAAAAGAGTGTCTTTACTGTTCGATGGAAGCATAATTACTGGCCGATACAAATGTGCCCTTTATACTTTCGAAGCATCCCTATAGTACGATAGAAGCATGTCTATTACACAATAGAAGCATGTCTATATTACTGTAAAAGGGTGTCCATTGAAACTTGGAAAGCTGGAAAAATACGAATTGTTTATAGAATTCAGAGGGCTATGAGTAACACACTCTTTCCAAATTTATCATTTTTTTTTCGGCTGCACAGCTCAATCAAGTGATATATATTATTTAATAGAATATTAACCAACTCGCCATCACAGTTAATAATTAAATAGATGTAGTGCTGAAATTTGAAGTCATGTAAAAAATTCCCATTGAAGAATGAATATGGTCAGAATTAATTCTATGTATGACATCATTGGCGTTGTCCACTGGAAAGTGAATAACATCAAGAAATATCTAGATTCTTGAGAATCTAGACGATATCAATAAACCTGTGAAAATAAGGACCAAAATGCCGAAAAACTCTTTTTTCCAAAAATGAAAAAATAATTTCTTTCGGAAGGGGTTTAGTGGAGCACTGGTGACATTTTCAAGACTATAGACTAAACGGTAGAGCCAGGAGCCCTGGAACTCTCAAACACTTGAACGGCACATGAAAAAACACAGACATGCGCACACTTAGGGAGAAGATAAAACCATTCGCCATTTTGGTACGGTTGATCATTACTTTGCTTTAAAAGTTCAAGTGTCTCCCTGATTTATATATCTATATTCTTTTGCAACAGTTGATGATGGTGGAAATACTATCCTAAGATTTAAAAAAAAATGTTTCGTGTATATTTCACGAACGGCTTTTGCTTAGAAAAGATAGATTGATTAGCTATCTTACATTTTATCAAAAGTAAACTGAGAAGCTGTAAATAGTTAATTTCAGATGATATTGGCTCGTTAGTGACCTGTATAGTCCCGTTTCCTTCAAGAATATTCAGTTTTCAAAATATATTCAAGAATTTCTTTGTGGCCGTTCCAAGTGTTTCACTGCTTGTAAGCACTACTTTTATATTTATGTCAATGATTCTGATATTCATTCATCTTCTCTCCATGTCATCAGCGGGTGACCTACAGCAACGATTAGATCCGCCATTTTACGGTTTTTAATTTTCTTTGTTTAAAAGGGCAAAGTCAGATCAACTTGGCTGGATTAGGTGACTTGTGTTGTGGGCAGTTTCTTGTTTGTATCAATGCCATTTGCCCGTCTGGTCGAACCCAAGTCGTTCGTGTAGTTCCTTGTACCCACACGTGTTGGTTTTTGCTTTGCAGTCTACATCATGATAATTCTTGCTCGAATCACTCTCCTAATCTCTTCGTGTATAAACAGCTCCCAGTGCTCCCGTGACTAAGAGCACCACAACGCTTATTTGCCACAAAGCTCTAATATTTTCTGTCTCCTCCATCTCTTTCAATGCGATTTTGATTAACGACATGGAATTGTTTGACCGAAACATAATGTTACTGCAATGAAAATAGCTGCTTTCGATTTTAAGACAATTGAAAAGAGGCAGGGTTGTTGAATGATTCAGGACATGATTTCAATTATACAAAATAAAACATAATGTTTACTGAAAATCGACTTATATTAAGGAAGACTTGATATAAATTTTGACGCATTTATTTTCAATTGGTACTCCCTTCAATATTATGTTATTTGAAATCGTTCTCACCAAGACTTGTTCGTACACTCTTTTATCTTGAAAACAGGATCCAAAACACACTATAACCGATATGTCTAGACACCTGTTATGTGAGCCACAGAATTCCTAATACTATAAATAAATATCAAATACCTAGAAATCGAAAGCTAAGCCCAAAATAGTCAAGCAATGAAATCACCGTTCTTTCTTCTCCATAACTTTCGGCTAGATAATGGCATATATATACGTCAGCCCAATTCAAGGCAATTACTGACCGAAACGAAACGAGAAATTACGTTTTCTTCTTCCTTTGTATACGACTGACGGCTGAAAGATTGGAATTTTATCAGCCTTGTGTGTGAGTCGAGACGATACGGATGGAACCTAAACAAGAAAAGGGGAATACAGTAGAGAAAGGCGAGAGGAAATGCGAAATCTACGTAGGTGCTTGATTATCAAGACAAAATTATCAGAAGAAATAATTGGACAAATTGTACATGTGTCTGCGATGACGGTAATCGTGGATGGAAATGCTGAAAACACCTTGCAATTATCAGGACTTTGTTTTTTGAAAAATCACTTCGGTTACCAATAGAAATGTTTCTTCAAGCAGAGGGAGCTTTGGGAGAGTAAAATATCTAGATGCACTAAAATGTTCTGACTGACAGGCTGGCATACCGAAATGTGAGTTATGCACCATGTTAACTTTTAAATTTAGATGTTTTTTCATCTAAATCTGACTGTTTTCTATTGCATTGTAGACCTCATAAATCGCTATGTAGATGCCTTTTTTTTAAATAAAATAAGTGATAATATTTATTTAGCTATAGTAATAAAATAAGTGATATTTTATCCAATGAAATAATAATTTCATAAAACAATGAAATAATAAGTGATAAAATGAGTAATATTTTTAGGAGATTGAATGATATTTTGATAAAATGAATGTTGAGGACTGAAATTTCATTAAATCTTTGTTTAATATGTTTTATATATCTTGTAGATTTTAGACATAAATCTGGATCATCCAGATACTTTTCGGCGTGCTCAGATATTTTTGATTCAATTTTAGATGAACTCTTTAAGATAAAGTTAGCAACATTGTCCTTGCTAGATCATCACACAAAAAAAGAGCAAACGCCTTTCGGGCTCGTCATTTTTTGAAAATTGAAATGTTATGAAGGGAAAAATAGTAGTTTTCAACTACTACAAAATAAGAAAACAGATTTTTCTTAAAACTACTTTGATGCATTTTGCACGTGTTTCAATATATTCAAAAATGTAGCTTGATCATACAGGATTGTGTAATGGTTGACGTGATTAAAAGAGGATACGATGCGTCAAGAATTACAGTGCAACTTTGTAAGGCTAACTCGCTTGGGGTGGGTAGGGTGATGACGATCTAGCCACGGAACTTATATTCCAAGAAGGATAGCCGCCCATGGAGCTGAAACGTCGAGCTAAAGCTGAAAATGGATTCTCAAACTGAGAACCATGCAACGTGCATAGGAGAGGATTATACTTGGTATCCTTTAGGGAGATCACAAACTGCACAGTATGTCTGAGATATCAGAGAATCCATTCGAAAACGCAAATGGCAATGAGCAAGAATTTTAGACCACCGTTGGACTCACAACATGGATCCAAAGAGATGTGGCCGACATGGTATTCTCAGAAACTGTGGCCGACGGGAAATAAGATGGCGAGACGATTAGGACGGGCCAAGGGGATATTGGCGCCCCGATCCCCAACGATAAGGATCAGGCGAATCTAAAGAAAGGTCTATGCCCAACAACGGATGTTAGAAGGCTGATGATAGCAATGGAAGGTTTGCACCAAAATCGCGCTCAAGTCCTTCTTCTGTGCTTGTTTGTGCAGTCAGGCGTGGTTTAACTATTTAAGATAAAGAATCAATGAACCGTCTTTAACTATTCTATTTCTCTCCACTCTTTATCCATGCAAAACTCGGACTCCTATCAAACATAGGACAGTATATTGTGTTGTTGTTTTTTATACTAATGCAACCACTATTACAGAAGATTACAGACCAAGTATCAAGAGTTCAGGGATGTTACCACGTATCTAATACGGGAATTAATTGTATATCGGTATGGGAGATTCCACCGGTGCCCGTGTTTTGGGGTGTATTTAACATGATTCTAGGAAAAGTGTTGTCCAAATAAAACATCAATTAACTTTATTGTTAATCTGTTGCGGATAAGTTTGGGTACATGTTTAGAAACTATATTTCATTTATATAGACGTGTTATTTGACTCGTGTCAGGATTCTAAATCTTATATGATTAAAACTGGTTTCAAGGGGACTGAAGTCTCTGTTTTGTTAACTAATAAACAGACTTTTCTCGCACCGAAAAGAGGGAATTTTACTGACTGTCAGTGGTCACAAACAGACAACCTCATAGCATTAATAACATTCAGCAAATAAATATTACGAATAAAACGTATAATATTTTGTATATATATATATATATATATCAATCCTGCCTATCGGTCCTGGATGCGATAACAGATAGTCTATAGCCACACCGAAGAGTTGTAATACAACGAAACAGCTGTCTGTGGATGGCAAAATAAATAATACTCCTCTATTCAGGGTCAAGCACTCTTTAAGTAAGGTAACTCATTCATTGTAAGCTTATGCAATGCTCTTCCATGGGAATAGAACATTCAGGTGGACGGGGAATTTGAACTGAAAATAAATATATTGCCTAAATTCAGCCTTACTGACCACCCAGTTCCCCAGCGCAGAGGTAGTATATCGGTCTCCGGGTCTGAAACGAAGGTTTCAAATCTGTCTTATGGTACTGGATGGGATAACAGATCGTCTATAGCCACATTGAAGAGTTGTAAAACAACGGAACAGCCGTCCGTGGATGCCACAATAATATGTATATATATACATATATATATCTCGTATATGATATGATATGAATTCGTTTTGATATTTACTGAGTTAAGCTTAATCTGGTTCAAGGACACAAGTGTTGGATACTCAGTTGATATTAGGCTCCCAACAATAGACCAATACAGGAAATGAAAAGTTCAAGATGAAGATAGTATTGGGAGATGAGAGAAAGACGTCAGGCGAAAGCTGAGGAAGGAAAAAACTTGAAGAAGGAGGGTGATTGGGTGATAAGCACGGTTAGCAGAAGAAAGAGACAGGGGCATGGAAGATGGAGGAAGGAAAAAAAAGGAACAGAAAAGAAAGAAAGAAAGAAAGAAAGAAGGAAAGAAAGAAAAAAAGAAAGAAAGAAAGACAAAAGGAATGAAAGTAAGAAAGAAAGCACAAACGAAAGGAGAAGAGTAAAAGGATTCAAGAAAGAATGAAAGGAAGAAGAAGGAAGAGTAAAATGATTCAAGAAAGAATGAAAGAAAGAAAGAAGAAGAAGAAGGAAGGAAGAGTAAAAGAATTCAAGAACTGAAGAAAGAAAGAAAGAAAAAGAAGAAGAAGGAAGAGTTAAAGAATTCATGGAAGAGAGAAAGAAAGACACGATATTAGAAAGGAGATGCAATTGGAGAGACGGAGGTGAGGAGAAAAGAGAAACTAATTAAAAAGTAAAGAAGACGAGGGAGAGAGAAATGCGGTTAGAAATAAAAACAAAGACACAAAAACGAGAAAGAGATTTATGAGGAGAAAAAGAGAAGAAGAAACTGCAATAATTTTATCAAAATCTCGATAATGATAATTACGAGATGCCTAAATTCGCGCGTTTCCATCATTTGCTTTCTTCATTTAAGAGCTTTGGAGAGGGTAAGGTCAAGAGAATGCAGTGCAGAATTGACAAATTACTTTGCAGAACATAAAGAAAGAACAATAAATCTGTCAGAAAGTGTTTGTTGGCAGAGAGGCAGCGGTTATTAAAAAAAAAAAGAGAAAAGTTTGACACCAAAAAGATTAGCATCTGTTTGCAAACACTGACTGGCAAATATCAATGCTAATAGCATTGGACTAGAGGTCTGAACGTTTTGCGCTCTTCCTTTACTGTTTACCATCTCACCGAATTTTTAGAGATATTTGTCATTGCTTAACGTATTTTACGATCGTCACTTTTAGCAAGTGTTCGAACTCAAGCAAAAACCAGGACTTCGAATGCTGATCTTTTTACACAGATATATGATCCGTTGTCAGTCTAAGTTACGTTCGAAAGAATTGAGAAGACAAAGAAAAGGACTGCGCACCATTTACTCTGAAAGTAGATACTTGAAAGAAGATTGAAATGGTTTTAGAAATTTCAAGAAGAACAGACGTAGTGAGAGCCGAGGCGCCGTTGAAATCAGTGAGAATGCTGAAGAAAGTATTCGAGATTTCTATAGACTTGCTGTCACTTTTTTTTAATCAATGAAAAATGAACGATAACAACGTTAATTATACGGTAATTAAATTCAAAACTATTATGTTTTAAATCGAAATTGTGTTTTAACTTTCAATTTTAAGCTTCGACTTAAGACGATGGTAAGAAAATAAATGTTTCACCCATGGATATGAATTTCCAAACAAAATCAATAGTTGTTTCGAAGTGTTCACTGAGATGAAATTACTAAAAAGTTTCGGCATGAGTCCCGCTAAAATGGTCAATCAGAGCGGAATCTTGATTATAGGTATTCGTTTTGTTATACATAAAGGATAGAGGTAACTTCGAAAAATGAACTGGGGATATATATATATATATATATATATATATATATATATATATATATATGTATATATATATATATATATATATATGTATATATATATATATATGAATTATAAATTTCGTTGTATTATATACGAACTTATTTGAAATGATCTCCTCTCGTTTCACAGTTGATATCTCACTCAATTTAAACAACATATAAAAAATAAATAATTAAAGAAAATAGAGCTGCTGCACGAATCGAACCTACCAACGATAGACGCTTCAATGTAGCAATGCTCTTACCATTGAGCTAAAAAGTCACCCTTAATGGAAGGGCCAAATAACTGCTTTCAACCCAAATTCTCATCTCGTGTATCATCGGTCTACTCGTCTCTTTCAACGCGACGATTATGCATCTGAGAAATGGACATATTTCGTCCGATAAAATGAATTTTAAATTGCGTTATATTATATAGAAACTTATTTGAAATGATCAACCGTCGTTATAAGATTAATATATCACTCAATGGAGCTCAATGGTAAGAGTATCGCTACGTTGAGGCCGCTACCCTATCGGTGGCAGGTCCGATTTCCTGTACCAGTCCCATTTTCTTTGATTGTTTATTCTATTTACGTTGTATAAATTGAGTGTTGGAACAATTATGTCCATTTCTTATAGATACATATATACATTCAATGTATTTGGGATATTTTATAATATGGAGGTAGCTTATTCCCCGATATCTGCACTTAATTGATATCATATTATCTTGAGACAAAAATGATCATAAAAATGTAACAACTGAGAGGATAGTAGCTCGGGTCTTGGGTCAATGAGCTTTAATACAATATTTATCGAAAATAAACGCAGTTTAAACGGAAAAACAGAGAGAGACGATGAGCAAAGATGAATCGACCCAAAGAGAGATAAATTGATTGCTAAGAAAAAGAGACCCTAGAATCCAGGGGAGGGAAGAATGTCAGGAAATGGAAGAGAAGGGAAAGGCAAAGTACAAAATGGCAGGATCAAGTTCATGAGAAAGAAAGGATTGTGCAAGTGTGCGACGAAATAGGAATATTTATATCTTTTTTTATATCACATTACGTCGTATGATTCTTTTTTTTAAACGTAGGGTTATAACTTATACACAAAGCCCAGATTTCTTGGATACAAACGCATACGTAGCAAGGCTCGATAAAGCAGTCAGTGTTCATTTCCCGAGAGTCTATTTTAAATCTATCAACAGATTTTCATAATCTGTTGGATAAAAAATATTTTTACAAATAGAAACAAATGTTGCCAAACGCTATCAAAAATTGTGCAAACAACGTTGCAGGTTTTGAGCGGAATCTGTTCTTTCTCTTGACCATTAAAACAATAATATATATTCTATTTTCGAGAAAAGTAAAGATCTAGTCCCAAACCCCATTTGGACATGAGGTCTGCACCACTCGCAGTTCCTCCCCACGAAATTGACTCATTGATTGTCAGAATGAGCCGGCATTTGGTACTGGAGACTTTTTGACCGAGACGCAACTTTTGCATACGTCGAACTATGAGGAAGCACCCTTACACTGGCTATGGCTGCAGTCGTTCTTGATTTGAATACTGACCCAACACCATTTCGAGCAAAGGGACTCTGTAGAGAAATCTGAAATATTTTTTTTTAATTCATCATCAGTGCCAGAAATTAAATTTATGCAAATTGATTGACGAGATAGAGAAGCAAAGATGTACTCCCTGACCACATTTAGCGAGGGTTCTGCACCACTCGCAGTTTTATTCAACGGATTGCCCAATAGAGGGTCGGACAGAGTTGAAATTTCCTACTCGACGTTTTTCCACCCAAGCGCAAGTTGGCCGCCTTGTTGTGACATTTTCTATCATTTTTACCCTTTTCAGCAGAATCAACATTCTTCCAGAGGAGAGGATTATCAGCTGTGACCTTATTTCATTTCTAGTTAAAATTACCAAAAAGAATAAACAGGAATAAATACACACACTTCAAATATGAAACCCAGGGGCCAGTTACATTTTTAATGACGTCATTTCCTTTGGCTCGAGGCAGTGAAGGTCCTAAACTTCCGTTTATCATAGTTTACTCACCTGCTATTACTAGCTGCGTTTAGCCCCGGTCTCTTTAGATCGGTCATCTCCTCTATCTTCTTTTATCTTTTATTCCTTAGTTTCTTCTTTCTTATCTTATATCTCTTAGTTTATCCTTATATCCGGACATACGCAGGTATTAATTCGACCATACCTCCTACCATTTACCTGAACTGAGAAGCATGCAACGTGCACACGAAAGAATCATGCTCAACCTCAGATGGAGATATTACAATATATCAATGGAAAAACAGTCCCAGACATCACAGAATCAATAATGGCAATGGGCTGGTCATATTGCAAGAATGGCAAACAACCAATGGACATCACGACTCACAGCATGGATCCTCAGAGATCAAATGCGAAATCGAGGCCGACAGAATACAAGATAGAGAGACAAACTAAACAAATTCTGAAAGTATTGGCTCCGCAACGCCTCTGATAGAGATGTCTGGTGAATCCTCGGGAAGGTCTAATTTCAACGACAGGCGGTAAAAAATGCTGCTGCTGCTACTGTTGTTGATGATAATTATGATGATGATGATAATGATGATGATGATGGCATCTTGTTATGTCTACTTTGCATAAGAGCTTTCTATTTCTCAATCTCTGATGTCCCATTTTCGTGCCGTCGCTTTCGGCTAATATTTTGCTGGTGTGTATCCCGGCCTCGAAAGCCCACTGAGTGGTTTTTAATGTACCAACCTCGGTTGTGATTATTTGCCTCGGGTGCCTTATCTTTTTCATCTCTTCACTGATTGTCCGTCTTTCAATGACACCTACGCACGTGGGAGCCAACACAATCCAGACGCAAGCATTCCCTATTCTTTACTGCTCTCCGCTATAATCTTACAAGAATAGCTTCTACGCAAACCTACGTTACTTCTACTCATGCATTTAGCCTTTAAATCGTCTGTCACTCATAACTCTATTCTCCATCCATACAAGTAATTACTTACATATCTTACTCATCCGAAATAACTCGCTGGATCAAGCTTAATTCATTTCGTATCTATCATCCTAAATCTTTGAATATTAATTTGTTTTTTTTGGTCAACAGAAATGCATGTACAGTTGTAAATGACTTATTCGTCGCTTATCTGATGTACGTTTTATTGTCTGTCTAAAAATCCTGCTGTGGTTTTCATTCCCTCTTCCATAAAGACTCTTTATTCAAACTATCTAATCCGTCGGGCCTGCATATTTAAAATGGGCGCTTAGAACTCCTGACAAAAATGGTGCCTGTCATAACAGACTATCAGCCTTTTTTCTTCAAACTGTCTTTGACATGAATATACATTCTTTCACAAAATACATTTTTCATTGCGAAATATACAAAATTAACTTATCAAGTTACACCGATTTCGGTTTTTAAAAGCGTTAAGAGTATCTGCTCGAACCTTCCAAAGGAAAAAACGAATAGAAAAAAATCGATAAAATGACAAAAAGTTATCAATTTTTAATTCAGTTTAAAACGGCTGTTCCATACATACAAACTATGAAACTATGAAAAAAATTTAGCAAAAAAGAAAATAAAACTTGTTTCTATGTATGATATTTGAATAAACTGTGGAACTGGCGAATCAGGTATGTTATTCCAAATCGCTGTTATACAAAAAAAAAAAAAATTGGAGTCGAAGTTGTTGGCTTTGAACTTTTACCCTGCCCAGAGGCCGAGATTAGAGGCACCTAACTTGCATCTGACGGACAAAGAAGGCAAAAGTTTTCATCGTAAAAGAGTGGCTTTGAAGATGTAATTCTATGTTATTCATTCTATGAGTACAATTTTCATTCTTAACTAAAGTCAAACCCCGTTTTTAGCTGCAGCAAAATAGTTAGATCCCTGTTTTGGAAAAATGTTGCCGTTGGCTGGTGTATTAGCTCACTTACTGATTACACGAACTGTGGCCCTACCATAACAAGGCACTTAGCAGGATTTTTTACAATTATTTTTAGTTATATTATCTTTGCATTGTTATTATTGTTATGGTTAATGTCCAGGCCACATTCACGATCTGCTTCGGACTTCCTGCCAAAAAACCTGTTGCAATTGGTTTCATAAGAATTTCAGGAAAGAAGGCAAAAGATGGGTAGTTGTTTAACACCCGAAATACTTTCGTAACTCTCTGAAAGGGAACTGATTAAACTTAGAAGAGAATAAACTTTGCAATTTGCCCTTTCTCGTATTATTATTAAAATAACAAGTGTAGCTGATGATGTTAACATCCGAATAACCCTGAAAAAGAAGGAAAAGTACTAGGAACTTGTCAGAAAGTTACTCAGGACAGAGAATAGATATTTGCAATTTAGGAATTGAACCATTTTCATAGGGAACCCAATGAGGAACCAACAATCGATGTTTTTCGAAACTCGCTTGCTAATCACTGCACTATGATACAGACCTGATAAACTCCTACAGAAACTGCAGGAGTGGTTCAAAACCGAAAAATGATATGCAAATCACAACTGCATTAAATCAGTAACGATTGCATTAACTCACAATCCCTTCCTTTCTGGTGTTCAGTCATGCAAATTGGGTGCTGAAACTCAATAAAATAAATTTTAGGTCAATGTCCATGAAATTTAATGCTTAATAACCAAATTTCCCCCGACCATCAGAAATGTTCTTTTTGCTAATGCAGTAAATGACTAAAGTTAAGAGGTGGGGTAGCTTTAAAGTGTGTTTGCAGTTATGAGAAATTCTGAAATTCTGCCATGCAAATCGGGTCAGCGCTAAAACTCTGATTAAAGTTTCATCATGCCTCAACAGCAAGAAGCCTGTGTATCACTATATATATATATATATATATATATATATAGAGAGAGAGAGAGAGAGAGAGAGAGAGAGATAGATAGATAGATAGATAGATAGATATAATCATTAGAGTGTATGAAAGTTTCGACCAAGTTGCTTAATAAATCCTATCCGTAATACATACAGAGCTAGTATACAATAATGATGGTAGACTAAAAATAGATATATAATTATATGAGCGTAGAATACAATGCCGGAGCAAAAAGTTGAGCTTCTTTGCCTCAGAGGAAAGAAAGGGCTTGAAACAAGTTTGTTACATCATCACCATCCTTTCAGCGTCCGTCGTTGGACATAGACCTCCCCCAAGATTCGCCAGACCACTCTATCATAAGCATTGCAGAGCCCATATCTGAATTTATCAATTTCATCACTTTCTGTCAGCAACTATTTAGCGTATGATCTCTGGCGATGCACGTTGTGAGTCATAATCTCCAGCAGTTATCTGACATATTTGCCACATGACCGGTCAATTGCCATTAGAATTTTCAGACAGTTTCTATGATGTCTTGGACTCCTGTCTTTCTGTAATTCAATGTGCTGTCATGGTATCTCCGTATGAGTTTGGGCATGATTCTCAGTTTGAGAGTCAATCTTTTGGTCAGGTACGATGTTTCAGCTTTATATGTGACAATCGGTAGGATATATTGGCTGTATACCTCTCTTTCTAGTGCGATTTGTGAGTTATTGAAGGTTGAGCTGGCTTTACCGAAAGCTTGTCAACCTTGTGTGATTCTTGATTCTTCTCTTTATTTTTCCTTTGCTCTCCTCATAGTTTGCAAATACTGTCGGCAGCTGTATCCGCATTCGTGATTAAGATATAAAACAGACATCTGCTCGAATAAGCGAAGGTTTCAATCCTGCCTCGTGGTACTGGATAGGATTATGGATTGTCTATAGCCACCCTGAAGAGTTGTAATACAACGAAACAGCTGTCTGTGGACTACACAATATATATATATATATATATATATATATATATATATATATATTAACAGCGGCAATTATGATATGTATCTTTCTATCTCATCCCTCCATCTTGAGCCTAGTCTTTTCTGACAGCATTTACTTCCCATAGTCACCAATCAGTCAGACATTTAGTCCATCTATTGTCATATCATCTCGGTCAGTGTCCAGCCCATCTCCATTCTTGTTTCTTAATCACGTGTATGATATATTTCACTTCATTCATTCCTCTGATCCATGTTGATCTGTTTCTGTAATCGATGCTCTCTCCATGGCTCTCTATGAATTCTACGTTGGTTCTCAGTCCATTTTGTTAATTTCCGTGATTCGTGTGATTAAGGCATAGTTGGTATTATGCATTCATTGTATACTTCACGCTTTATGCACACGGACAACGTGCTCCTCAGTATGCTTTCCAGCTGATTGCTCTACGTATTTATTTATTTATTCATTTATTTATTTTTGCTTTAATGGTCTCTCCCTAACTTTATTACCTGTCCCAGATAAACGTATTCGTCATCATCTTCTAGTGCATCACCCTCTATCCTTGCAGTCATGGGGGGTGGCTTCTTCATCATTATCATCATCATCATCATCATCATCAGTCTTTCAACGTCCGTCGTTGGACATAGACCTTCCCCAGGATTCGCGACACTTCTCTATAATGCGCATCACGGAGGAAGCACTCAAAAGCAACATTAAAACTAATTAGAAAAAGGAGAGATAAAAACTAAATCTAACAAACTAATAAACAAAATTATAGAAGAAGAGAAAGGAAGAAAAACACCCTTGTTTGTAGAGGTTATCAGGAAGTGGGAGAGTTTCGAACATGCTGAAGCTGTGGGTCATATCAGGAAGCAATAGATACGTTAAAGAATAGAAATGGCCAAATTATCAAATGCAGAGACAAGCTGGCAAGAGAATACAATAAAAACAAAAAAAAAGTACCACAAACGGATAAGCCGAGGGATATCAGTGGTATCACAAAAGACGAATTAGTGTTTACGCAACAGAATATGAAACTTGGATAAGTTCCCGACGAGGATGACACAATGACAAAACATCAAGAAATTTCAGGAAAGATCTTTCATAAAAGATTAGCACAGCTATTCACCCAGTGTTTACGGGAAAAAAATTGCCTCAACATTTCAATCTAGGAACAGTGATCCTACTACACAAGATAAGGGATAATCACGACCTCGGCAACTTCTGCTTTATTGCACTGACACACATAAATTATTCTCAAAATTACTCAGACTATCAGGCACTCTAGATGAAGATCAACCACATGAACAGACATGCTTCAGAAGTTTTTATTCAAGAATAGACCACCGATATACAATGAATAAAGTATTTGAAAAGTCATAAAGATACGACCAATCACTTTGTTTTGCCTTTGTAGATCCTAAAAAAAGCAGAAAACTTGGCATTATATGTCAGGTTTCAATTCAACGCATGAACGAAGTGTCACAAGAATCACGTACGTCATTCCGATCATATACAAAAATGGCACTACAATAATTTATATATATATATATATATATATATATATATATATATATATATATATATATATTTAAACGAGATAAAGATAGGAAAAAGAGTGAAAAAAGTATACAAGATCACCTACAGTATTTTCATTGAACCTTGGAAGCACCTTCCTAAAACTAAGAGTGAGGGAATGAGGGTAAAGATAGACAGATAATATTTAAGCCAATGACGTTTCCATGACGTCAGAAGCATTGGAAGATTTGCACGATCAATGATCTAAATAGGGTAACTAAATACTTCTTCTTCAGGAAAAGCTGTAAAAATCTGATAACTTGACTGATCTGAAACCGAATTAAAAAGATGTACAAGATCAGCAGTTTGGGAGGAATGGTGAAATGTTTTGATTCTCCAATATTGCATTACTGCTAACTTTTGACCCCAAACTTACATTACTAGTTCCATTTTCGACAAAGAAAAGAAAAAGTTCAATTTAATTCTCTTCCCTTTTAGGCATTTGTACTATGAAATTAAGGATATTACCTTTGGTCTGCCCTGACAAAAAAGTTACCAGAAATTGTGTGAATAATTACTGCTCTTATCTTATCTGGTACAAGGTGTAGGAGATGAGGATTGAAGGAAGATTAAGAGTTGGGGAAAGCGCGTTTACATTGGAAACCAACGTTCGAACACCGACCACTGGTACCAGTAGGAGTTATGCAGCTAACTCGGTCACAAATCAACCCAACTTAACAGTATGTGAATCGTATAAAAACCTGTGGTAACTATTTTGTAAATTTGTTGACATTTCCAAACAATGTCTGAAATTTTGCTCTGAAAGAACACATGAGAATAAAACAATTTAGAAAGAAATACACTTTCAAATTGATAGAATATCATTTCGAAACTGAAAGAAAGAGATGGTAACATTTTTCCACTCATCACCAGTGCTCAGTTGGTATCATGGGTGGTCGTTCATAAAACGGTAGAGACATACAACTAGGTGGAGTCGAAGACAAGAGATTTGTATACTTACCCATTTATACAGTCCTTATCTACTTTCGAGAGACTAATTTTATTTCATTTTATTTTACTTCTATTTATTTATGTTAAATCTATGCTTTTGCCTTTTCTATCCCAGCGAATATCAAATGTTTTTGCTGGATACTGGTTCTTGACGACCACCATCCCCAACCGCTATAAACTGTATACTTTATTATTTCGTTAAAACAGGAATCTTGGGTGACAGAAGAGGGGTCCGGGAGTCAAGTACAAATTACATATTCTCTCCCTTGTCTACACCGATTAATGTTTCTCATGTGTACATTTTGGCTGCGTAATTGATATGTTTATTCTTTTATTCTCCGAAATTCTGTCTCTTTATGTAATCTACACAGACAGACACATTTATATGTAACATTTATAAGATGTTGTATGATTGCTCTGTATGTATGCATTGAATACTCAGAAAAATACATATGACATAATATATATATATTCATTCATTCATTCATTCATTCATTATTATTATTATTATTATTATTATTAGGAATCTCACACCAGTTGCCTGGTGGTACCCGCTGGAGTTTGAGTGACAGCAAGTCTCCTCAAGTCTCCAGCCCTCCTCTCCTACTACTCATAGGTCGCAGTAATTCTACGATTTACAGTTTCACACCGGTTGCCCAGTGGTTATCGCTGAAGGCTGAGTGACAATAAGTCTCCTCAGGTCCTCAGCTAACGTCTCCTCCCTCTTTCGCATATCATGACAGAGCTACGATTCGTTGCAGTCCTTATATCTCTAGCACCTTCCTCAGTATCCGTGCAGTTCCAAGTAGCGCTGTGGTCTGTACGGTCTCTATCCTCCCCCTAATCCCGATCTCCTCCAGTCTCTCCCTCAGCGTTTTGGGGACAGTTCCTAGTGAGCCCACTATGACCGGTACTACCCTGGTTTTCATGTTCCACATTTTCCTTAACTCCCTTGCCAAGTCCTGGTATTTTTCCCTTTTTTCACCCTCCTTCTTTTTTACTCTATGGTCTGCAGGTACAGCAACGTCTACTATTTGGCAGGCCTTCCTTTTTTTGTCTACTATTACTAAGTCCGGCCTTCTCGCCCGGATGAGGTGGTCAGTTTGGATGTCAAAGTCCCACAGTAGTTTGTGGTTGTCATTCTCCAAAACTGCCTCTGGCCTGTGCTGATACCACTTTTCCCCATGGTTGAATCCCATCCGTTTACTTAGTTCCCAGTGTATCATCGTTGCTACTCTATCGTGTCTATGCTTATACTCCTTCTGGGCGAGCTGACTACATTCACTAGTTATGTGGTTTACTGTCTCATCTCTTTCACCGCACATGCGGCATTTGCTGTTTGTCTGTGTTCTGTCGATTTTTGCTTTTATGTAGTTTGTCCTTATGCTTTTGTTTTGGGCTGCCATGATGAGCGATTCTGTTTCTCTCTTAAGGTTTCCCTTTCGTAACCACGTCCATGATTTCTCGTCTACTATATCTTTTATCTGTCTTTTAAACTCGCCGTACAATTTTTTCCCTTCCCACTTTTCTTTTCTAGTTTGCTGTACTGTTCCATTGTTTTCTACTTTATTGTTTGTTGCACTATCCCTCGCGCTCTTTATGATTTCTTCACTATTTGTTTGCACATATCTATCTAGGACTACTTTAGCTCTCTGGACACAATCTTCTATGCTGATGAGCCCCCTACTACCTTCTTTTCTCTTAACGTATAGTCTATCTGTATCATCCCTAGGGTGTAATGCTTTATGCATCGTCATAAGTTTCCTTGTTCGCCTATCCATTGATTGGAGCTCTTCCTTTGTCCATCCTAGAAATGGTCCTGTATACCTAACTACTGACACAGCCCAGGTGTTCATTCCTTTTATTAGATTTCTGCTATTTAATTTGGTTTCTAATATTTTCCTTATCCTTCTGAGGTATTCTCTCTTAATTTTCTCCTTCATCTCTTCCCGTTTTATCGTGTCACATTCAAGGACACCTAGGTACTTGTATCGGTCTTGTGCAGTCAATGCCCTAATCTTGTTGTTGTCCGGAAGTTCAATTCCCTCAGTCATTGAAAGCCTTCCTTTGTGCATCACCATGATTGCACATTTTTCTATCCCAAACTCCATTCCTATGTCCTCACTATATTCCCTTACTTCGTTGAACAGAGTCTCAAGCTCCCCACTGTTTTTTGCAAACAATTTAATATCGTCCATGTACATTAAGTGGTTGACCTTTCCTTTTGTTTTAGAGAAGTGGTATCCTTTGCTGTTTTTCAGGATTCTGTTAAGCGGTATCATTGTTAGAACAAATAATAGTGGGGACAACGAGTCTCCTTGGAAGATTCCCCTTTTTATCCCTACCTCGGCTAGTTTGTCCCCTCCGGCTGTCAAATCTACTTTCCAGTCTTCCATCGAATTACCAATGAATTTAACCACCGGTTCGCTAATTTTGAACATTCTAAGGCATTCGAGTATCCAGCTATGTGGAATCATATCGTATGCCTTTTTGTAATCTATCCATCCCATTGCGGTATTCTTTCTCCTTTTCCTTACTTCTTTTAAGATCATCTGGTCTATGTAGAGTAAATCGTTTGCCCCTTTGGTTCCTATCCTACACCCTTTCTGTTCTTCTGGTAGTAGTCCCCTTCTATCCATTGACATGTATATTCTCTCTGCTATTTGCCCGGTCAGGATTTTCCACATAAGTGGTAGGCACGTGATTGGTCTATAGTTGCTTGCTATGTTCCCCTTTCCCGGGTCTTTTAGGATGAGGGTGGATCTGCCTTTAGTCATCCATTCTGGTGCTTTGCCTTCATTTAGACAATTTTGGAGTAGGTGGGTGAGTCTGCCGTGTAACGTGGTGAATTTTTTGAACCAATACCCATGGATCCCGTCGGGCCCCGGTGCTTTCCAGTTGGCTACTTTCCTAAGAGTATGTTTCAATGTGTTTTCATTCAGTATTATCGGTTCCCCCTTGTCTATATCTTCTAGTTCTTTTCTCATGTTTCCTAACCATTGCGGTGTTACGTTGTGTCTTTTTGGGTGCCCCCATATGCTATTCCAATAGTTCTTGGCCTCTGTGGCATCAGGTTTCATGTCCTGCCTTCTTTCCCCATTTAAATCTTGGTAAAACTTTTTCTCATTGTTTTGGAATGTGCGGTTTTGTGTGTATTGGGCCGTTCTTAGTCTGTATCTTTTTAGTCTTGCCTCTTTGGCTAGTCTTTTCTGGTGTAACTCTTCGACTACATTTGCGATGCCCTTTTGCGTTACTTTGTATTTGTTATAAAGTCTTACTCGTGGTCTGTCTGTGTGTGGTGTATTTCTAAGTAGTACTTCATCTCTCTGTAGTTGGGAGATCTGCCTTTGTAACCTTCTCTCCCAGTTGGGTTTCCCTTCCCTATTATTGCTCAGGTTCCTATCTTGTGTTGTGAAGCTTTGTGCTACCATTTTCGCCCCAGCGTAAATTAGGTTGTTGAGTTCTAGGAGGGTGTTCGTTTCTATGTGCTGTAAGAGGCAGTTGACCTGTTCGGTCACTTCTCCAACTTTCTTTCTGTCTTTGTCTCTTAGGGAGGGGAGTGTTGTTTTCTCTCCTCGCATGATCTCTTTCAAAGCTTGTATTTTGGTTTTCTCTTCTGCTGTTGGTGCCTCGTCGTCACCCTCTGGTGCATAGTTTACTGTGGGGGTCTCATGGGGAATTCTCATAGTTTTGTTATTGGTACTAGTTGTGCTGGGGGGGGCATTCTACAGATGTGTCACCTGAGTCTCTCTCTACATTAATGCGAATCTCTAGTAGTTCTGTCTCAGACAGCCATTTCCTCTTTTGGATTTGTTTTACTTGGTCAGCAAGGCGTTGGTTCGATACTTCCACATCAGATTTTTCCCTCCATATCTGGAGCATACGCTCCCTATAAGATCGCACTGAAGGCTTGCTTTTAAAGTAACAATACATAACGAATCTATTCTCCTCCCTTGTCCATCTCTTTCTCTTTATAGCAGTCACTCCGTGAGGACCGCGCCTACCCTGGGTGTCATTAGTGGTATATGAGTCTTGGCCAACAGTAGCTATGTGACGACTGTGTCCCTCCTGAAGGCCATTAAGGGTACACGAGCCGGAGTTTTGGCCAGCAGTCACAGGATGACGACCGGGTCCCTTGGTGGCTAACAAGGGAACACCTGCCGGTTACGACACACAAATCTCGGATTTGTGCCCCGTTTTTTGCGGTAAAATGGTTAGGTTGTACTGTCATGATAGGGGTTTTTGGTTCTTTGAGGTAGCGCCAGACCTTGGTGGGTAGGTTAAGACCGATTTGGTTCAGAAATAACCGAAGAGCCCCACCAGCTCTTTTTGGTTCTTTTAAGGTAGCACCAGACCTTGGTGGGTTCGTTGTGGGCAATTAGCTCTGTGACACTCTCGGAGTCCCACCAGCTCTTACAACCCATGGTATAACCTTACATGGATAGGCCATTCTGCTGCACAGATATATCTATTTGGTGGTATGACCATCCCCTTCTACATTCAGACCTAACAATTAACACATTAAGCTTCATCTGGGTGAAATTAACAACCTTGAAGGTCATACGTCTCCCTTAAATCTTCTAAGTCTTGACTTAGTATAAGTCTCGCAATCTGTGTTCTTTCCCAATGGTGGACTTCCCCCTATATCTACTTAGCAGGGGTCAGGGGTGGACAGACTCCATTCATTCATACTCGGGGGTAGCTAGGCATTAAACTATAAATTTTAAATTTAATTCCACTTACCCACGTGCAGCTCCAAGAAACAACAGACCACTCTCAACTTTTTTTTTTCTTTTCATTAGGCAGAATTTGGCAGTGGACAATTCATCTAGGTGAACATTTCTCAGAATCGCAAAGAAAACCATCTCAGAAGTAGAAATATCATCAATATGTCAAGAATAATCATTCTTAAAGCCTAAAGTAAAATATCTTTTAAACCTTCGAAAATCATCACTGGGTTCATTCATACGGTCCAAATGTTACAACTACCACTTATAATTATAATTAAAATTATTATTATTATTATTATTATTATTATTATTTGCCATCTCACACCAGTTCGATATCCTAGCGAAAGAAGCACTCCTCGGTATAAAATTAATAAATCTAAGAGTTGCTCCAGCAGTTTTCGAACATTCTGTTAATATTGTTCCGTGAAATATATAAGATGCAATACTACTTGTTTCAAAGGGCATTTGTACGATACGGAACTGAAAACCATATTTTTAATCAAAATATTTGTTGATAAACATTCCATCCTCGATTTTAATATCCAAATCGAGGTACGTTGTTTTTATTCATTTATGTTCACATTTTAATTCAAGACCCTTAGGGTTTATATAACTATACTATTTTCCAAAGTTTTCTCCATCATAAATATCATTAAAACAACATAAGATATCGAAAAAAACGGGTACAACCTAAAAATGAACGTGTTCGTTTGATATTAATTTCATTTAGAGATGGCATAGATGTATATTCGTGTCTACGTGAATATAAATTTGCCCAGTAGGGGGCAGGATCAATTCCCATAGAGACACGTATGATCTGATGAAATAGTTTATTCCCTATTTTAGAATAACATTCCCCAATAAGATCACTAACAATCGATTTAAGGGTATACCATGTAAATTAAGTCTTGCCTTTTACGTTTTACACCAGAAAGCTCTACAGTTTGTAAACTCAATATATTTACAATTTACTCCTGCAAATGCCAAGTCTATCATGTTATTTAATTGTTCAACAAGATCTTCATGAGGAATGTTTATATATATATATATATATATATATATATATATATATATATATATATATATATATATATATATATATATATATATATATTCACTTTGAATAATTTTATTAACATTAACATTTGAAATAATATAATAAATAAATAAGAAAATATTAATACTACTAATGATAAATAGTTGTATCTTAAATCTTTAAAATCATTTAAAATGTGACTCTTATCTTTAATAACAGGTCTGACAACTTTTACTCAAGGGATCGTAGGTTCTTCAAAGTCTCTCTAATTCTCTTGCTACAATATGAGTCGAGATAGCTTTAACTGAACATTTCTGCGAGCAGTTTTTAATGCTTTAGTTACGCGATAACTCCTTAGAATAAACTCTTGGTAAACATAGGGAAAACAAAGCCAAATTATCGTATATTTTGGGGGATAACTCATGAGAAGAGGAGGTAAATGTGATAGATCATCCTCATACAATCATAGTATCAATGGTTAGAAACATTAAATTTTCAGAAACATTCGAATCTGATTGGATAATGAAAGAATACGTCATTCAAATGTAAATGTGCAATTGATTATCATAATCCGCTGGAAACTGCATACTGCTGGTTTTTGATGAGAGTTAGAGGCACGAAATGTTAGCATTCACTGTACTTGTAATTTTTATTTTATATCATCATCATCATCATCATTCTTTTAACGTCCTTCGTTGGACATAGATCCGACACATTTCTCTCTCACAGGCGTCACGGAGCTAGTATTTTTCTGATTTTGTCGAGTTAATCTCTCCATCTTGTATTTTGTCGGCCACGATATCATACATGATCTTTGGGGATCCACGTTGTGAGTCGTGATGTCCATAAGTTGTTTGTCATTCTTGCAACATGACCAGCCCATTGCCATTTGAGTTTTCTAATAGATTCTTTCTGATATATTGTGCTGTCTTAGGATCTCTCCATGTGGTGCTGAGTATGATTCTCTCATGCGCACGTTGCATGCTTATCAGTTTGCAGGTCTGTCTCTTGCTTAGGTTCCATGTTTCAGCTCCGCAAGTGACTCTACACACATAAATATCTAAGTCACACGTTCAAATATTTATCCAAACACACAGGCACCAAGTTAGTTTCGTATATAATTCTCACTACTATTTCTTATCTTGTACCAGACTAAGCTAAGTTTATTGATAATCCCATATTCACCGATGTTGCCTAGTTTTGCCTGTATCATTTTTGTTATCATGATCGTTTTTTGCCTAGTATTGCCTAGTATATGACACCCCAACTCAATCTTTTTTCTTCGTGTGAACTACTCCTTAGCAATTCCTTGATGACTCCTCTCAGGATTGATGAACCATTTCACTGACCTAAAAAAGCAATTTATATTTATGTGAGAACTTTTCTTGTCTTGTGCTCTCGGAAAAATAAGACCTATTCCTGTCTGCGCTGTCTCAGTTCAAAGGAAGGAATCAACTGCTCATTAAAAACATGTATCAAATAGGCATCACACTTCTGGGTTACGATTTCTTTTGTCAACAGCAACCTACATTGTTACAGTCATCATTAGTATCAGTAGGTATCATAGCTTCGTCTGATTCGAGGCCACAAAAGTGAAGTGAGATTTTACGGATCTAACCATGTATACTAGAAAATGTCTGGGAGAGTCTTTTGCTAACCATCACTGATTCATGCTTTACTTCAATGTTTCTTTCTTTGCATGTTTTATTGGGGCAGAGAGATTTTTTGATCTTTCTTCCATGAAATTTCCTTTTCCATGATGCTTTGATCAAAAGCTGTTATCTCCGGAGGATTTTTCTGATTTATCTTGGCCAGATGCCATAGGGGAAAAGAAGAAAGATGAAAGACAGAATCATCCAGTAAAACAACTTTATGAAAAGTATCCGTCATGAACCAGAATTTGTAATAAGAGATGCCGGAAAAGAGTTTCATGATAGTCGAAGGACCGGAACACGCAAAATCGGCAGCTTACATATGGGAGAATGGAGGGAGAAGGGGGTATGAGAACAGTGAGAGAGAGAGGGTTGCTCTCCTCTCAAATGAAGACCTATCATGCTCAACTACTTGCATTAGAAAAGGCCAGCTCACTCTTTATAAGACCAAAATGGGAAGAACAAGAGACAAGCTGATAGAGTGAGGATATGTCACAAATGGTCTATACAGCGAAGCAACCCAGTCCATGGACTACATCCTCCCTGACTGCTCACTGGGGCCCATACACTCTTATGAAGACCTGGAGCAAATAGTTCACCCCTCCAATGGACACACCAGTGGCATGACAAGAGCTGATAACGATGATGATGCTTTATAATCAAAGCCTAAAATCGAATATTATGTTTATATTTTTGGCCATCAACAGAGAGAAAAAACTATCATTTATAATTTGGATCACGTTTCCAGAACTTTAAACATAGGGTTCATTTCAGTTAATGTTAAGTCAGACCTGAAAAATAATTTTTCTCTTTCCTTAAATTTTCTTAAGTACATATGAAATAGGGTTCTTGGGTTGTAAAATGTTTTATTTTGATTAATTTATTTTCAATATTTTGAATGGGCAAAGAGGGTGGTGGATCATCTGATCTGGGCTAGGTAATTGAGCGGCAACTCATTTAACACTTGACCCTTTTTTTCAATTCATGGACAGCTTCAAGTTTGTTCTTATTTGTCTTTTTTCCATCGAAAAATAGATTATTAGTTCTGGTATTGATAAAGACTTATTTTGTCATCAAGAGGCATTACCTTTAAAAGATGAAGTAGTTTGTTTCGATTGCTTTAGACAATAGATTAGCTGCCTAGAGTACTTTCCTCTTTTGATGTTTCCAGTGTTGGAGTAAAAATCGTGTCAGATATCAGTTTAAAAGTACAAGGAATGGTGAGCAGAATTTTTTCTCGCAGGTCGAGAAAGGAACTGATAAAATAGATGTTCTTGAGCGAGATTTTTGAAGATATATCTCTTTTTATCTAGCACTGCAATCAACTTGTATATATTATATATAATTATCAAAAATATATTATCAAAAACTGGCTAAAAATACCCACCCAATAGGTGGTCGTCCTGAGCTATATGGAGTCTACAGTCGTAAATTCTCGAGTAAATTAATGATTTAATGATTTACAGCAGTAGGTTTTTTTATACAGCTGGGCATAACCGCCCTCCAAGCAGTAATATTCGGCTAGTTTAAATAAGACTGTCATTTTTTAATAACTTCAAGTTACGTTTACCGCAGATAAATTGAAATGGATAACGATTCTTTTTTATCATCACTATCAGTCTTTTGACGTCCTTCGTTGGACAGAATTAGTTTAGATTGCATACATCGTAGCTTTCGTAGAAAGTTTTTATTCACCTTTATATGAATGAAAACTAGATTGAACCCTTATCGAAATAAAGGCATAGAATGTTGAAAAAATGAATTATAATTTCGACTTGCTTAGTTTTAGTTCTGTAAACAAAAAAAGCTCACTGTATGAAAACGATAGCCGTTTCAAGCTTCTGTATATCTTTTTCACTTTCTGTTTGGCTCCTAAGGTACATTCGTGCTTCAAAAATCTAGAAATCCATCGGAAATTATATTCTAATACAGTCTAGAGTGAAATATTTCGAGTATTATTTTATACAGAAGATTATAATTCAGCATTGCTATCTAATGGCGGTTGGTGTCGAAAGATTGTTAATATGCTGAAAGCAGTAAGATATTGATAAATTTTGGGAGTAACAGGATAAAAAAAAGGAGAAAGAAATGAAGGAAGTGTGAGAATAAAACACGAATGAAGAGTCAGCGAATGATAAGCTTCAGAAATATGTATGTAATTCGAGCTCGAATACTTCATTCTGATCCTTTGAATTCTGCAAATCTGGGTAAAAAGAATGATTGCAATGACTTTGATAAAGACCAAATTGTTTTGACCGGAAGACATAGCTAAGACATTGAAAAGGCGACCTGGTTTATGGAGTACTCACGGTCATTTGTATTGAGTAAATACTGGCAGTGGTCTGCAAAGAGGTAAATGGTCTTCTCGCTATGTGCTCTGCCCGTCTTGATTGCTGAATGGAAGAATGTCCAGTAGGTATCAGGTCTTTGGTAAAGCAGCAGCAGTTGGTCTTGGGGAGGGCAGAGTGTGTCAAGGTAGGGGGTAGTGATGTGGAGTTGGATTTTTTGGTATGTTTGGGGTAGTGTAGAAGGAGGGGTAGTGAGGTCAAGGAGCTACATAGGTATTAACCATAAAAGTTATTGAAAATGTTTTGGCTATGATTTGGACAGGGGTTATAACAGGCTAAGGTGAAGTTTTTCCTATGAGTCTGGGTGACTTTGAAGCTTCCATTATTGAATGTGTCTTAGATGTGGGTGTGGGGATATTAATGATAGGAGTTGTATATATTAGGGTTCTGTGTGGTGAGGGTTGTTCGGTTTAGTGTTTAATCCATTAGGATATAGGGTTTTAAGTTTGTTGATCCACATGTCTTCATGTTTCTCTAGAACTTTAGTTATGTCAATTGGAGTAGTTTTTTTCTATTTTTCTATCATATACATGTATGTGTGTGTGTGTGTGTGTGTGTGTGTGTGTGTGTGTGTGTGTGTGTGTGTGTGTGTGTGTGTGTGTCTTACTATATTAATGAGTTTATATACAAATCTTTCTGTTTGTTTATATTCATTTGTTCGTTTGCACTTAAACAGGATGCGCTGATTGGTTGATTTACCTTCATATTAGTAGAAATTATGCCATAGAAGCTCTTAAAACTTCATGTCTGATCATCACACATTAAAACAGCTTGAGTTGAATTGAGACCTCAAAAAACTTAATTATCAATTGAATAATCAAAAAATAAATCACTCAATGTAATGTCTTTTGGTTCCATAGTGCCGATCAATTCATAAATAACCCTGTCATTTTGGATATATATGTCCAGCAGCAGTCATTATGAGTCCTCTGATCGACAAAGGCCTTTCCAATCCCGTCCTATGACAACAGCGATTGAGCTCATCTCTGCCACGTCTCACCGGTGAACTTTCACTTTCATTCATTCCTCCATTCATCTTGCTCTCAGAGTGGGTTGGTTTCCTGTTTGCTTTGTCAGTTTCCATGTTCTGCATTTGTAAGTCATAGTAGATATCATGCAATAATAGTATACTTTTCTCTCTCTGCATATTGACAAAGTGCTTTTCAACATGTTTTTATTCATACTAAATGTTATCCAGACCAGCATTTTTTGTCGTTTTATCAAGCTTTCATGGTGTTTCTCTCGCTTGATTTGCTGACCGAGGAGATTGATGAGTTTTACGAGAAAAAATCTTTCTTCACCTTCTATTATATGGTCATTTTTGTGATATTATAGTTGAACATCACTTTTGTCTTTGTCTGTTCATCTTCAAAGCTATTTGTTCACTTTCTTCATTTAGATTACTTAACATGTTTTTAATTCATCTGACGTCATGGGAACGTCATCGACGAATCTTGAATGGTTCGAATATTCTCCTTCTATGTTTATTTCCATTCCCTCCCAGCCAGTTTCTGGAATGCGCTTTCAAGGCGTACTGTAAATAGTTTAAGTGAAATTGTATCCTCTTGATGTACCCCTTTTCCGATCTTAATCTTGTTTGTATCGTTATGTAGTAAGATGACGCCAGTGCCATCTTCGCATATGTTCTGAATAACTTGCATATAGTTCACGTCATCACTTTTTCTCGCATTGAGTTGAAGACTGCCGCTTTCTATCAAATGAAATGCCTTTGAGATTATCTACAAAAGCCAAACAAAGTGGTCTGTTGTTTTTCTGATCCATTTTTGATCAGTTGTTTTATTGTGTGTAGATGGTCTATTGTTGAGTAACCACTCCTGCTTGATTTTCATCTTTAATGTTTGTTAGTCTGTTTTCAAGTATTTCAGTGAATAGTTTATATGTATTAGATAATAATGTAACGGGGCAGTGGCTGCAGAGGTCACGATTGTCTCCTTTCTTGTGCAGAGGAATCAGTATTCATAGACTGGAGTTTAAATGCACCTTTCTTTCTTGTAGAAAGAGTGTAAACAAATTCACTAATAATTTGTGGGAGACCTTCCAAAAGGTCTGTTATTACTCCTCTCTCTCTCTCTCTCTCTCTCTCTCTCTCTCTCTCTCTCTCTCTCTATCTATCTATCTATCTATCTATCTTTTGGAGCTTTTCAGCGTTTCATATATCATAGAGCAAACACTATTTCGTCTTGTTATGTTGGACATCACTAGTGTCAAGTTCGTCACACTTTTTTTGTCCCTGCAACTGAGAAAATCGCCATTTTAAGCATTTGTTGTTAGCAACTTTGTTCTACGGCTCAGGCGTGTTTCAAACTGTTTTCATTAGCTTGTTATTCAATCTCTTGGTCAGAACCTTTCGACATTGGTGCGTATACTTGGATGAGTTTTAGTGTGTGTATTTTGCTGTACAGTCTCACTATTATTCAAATAATTCTTTTGAATATACTTTTGAAACTTACAACATGGCCAGCGAAATCATTATTGACTAAAAATCCCACGCCACCTAATTCTTTATCCTCTCTACCGTTACAATAGTATTGATAACCTTTGTCAGTAAAAGATTATCTTCCTTTCTATGGGTTTCACTAATAACTACGATGTGCAAAGTACAGTTCAATCAATAGCTGCGCGATGATATAATCTTCAGGTATGCCTCGAACATGGTATGAAAAAATCTTCAGATTTTGTTATTTTTTTTGGGGGGGGGGATACCCAAGACTTGCTTAGACAGTGTCTGCTCATAGAGAGAGGGGGCAGATAGATCCAAGAATGAAGTTGCATGTTTATGTTTAAATTTCTTTTAGATAAAACTATTTTATAAATATGCATACGTATAATATATGCATATATGTGTGGTTGTATACATATATATAATACGTATGTGTACATATATATATATATATATATATATATATATATATATATATATATATATATATATATATATATATATATATATATATATATATATAGTGAAAGCCCATAATTTACAAATAAATAAATGTATAAATAAGATAAAACTATTTTATAAATATGCATACGTATAATATATGCATATATATGTATGTTTGTATACATATATATAATACATACGTGTACATATATATATAGTGAAAGCCCATAATTTACAGATAGATAAATGTATAAATGAGATATCTCCCTATCAATTCATTTCATTCTGTTGGTATTTATGAAAATGTCAATCCATATTTCCTTTAAACTTCTATGTCTAAGTAGTGGGAATAAATACATCCGTTCGGTTGATACGAGGTACACCTCACAAAAATCAACCAAATAAAACATAATTCTTCTCTTAAACTAGATCTAGTTTTTTTCTAATATTACTTCCATCTTAATTTTAGTTGTTTTTCCTCACATTTACTCTGGTGCATTTGTCGTGAAGGGATGGTCAATAAGTCGCTGATGCAGGTCTTATACGATCATCCCTTGATATATCTTGACTTGAGCTGAACTCGACTCCGTCAAACAAATGTCTGGTCAGACTAATAGTTGTATGTGTTGTGTTTTCATTCAAAGCATCTCCCGTATACACACGCGTGTAATTGCATATATTTTTTCTGCCCCCATTATATTTACGTAAGAGGTAACCAACGTGAGATAAGCACTCTTAGAGTATGTCTAATGTTGACCTTCACGGTTTTTTTATGAAGATACAAATATCCCATGAGATTTCTTTAAGCCCCATTAACAGGTTAAAAATAACAAACAAGCAAAATATACTGCAACATCAATGTAAGATATTAAGAAAAATCTTAGGCTAGAGTCTTTGTAATTTCACCCTGTAGTGTCGTAGGTTTATTTTTTCAAACATAATGCACACCTCGTTGCATTTGGGAATTGCTTTTATCCTATGTTCTTCTTACCCAGGTAAAAAATAAATTGTACCCTCGGGTAACATTTTTCTCTGATTGCAAGGCTGGCTCAAGTATTAATGAAAAACAGTAAAAGGCTAGGGGTGAGAGATTTTATCCTGAATGCAATGATTCTGTTAAGAAACAGGAAATACTGATTTTATAAAATACTAGCTGAGGTACCCAGCATTGTAGGGGGGGGACTTCAAATACAACAACGCATGAAAGCGAATGATATTCTTTGGATATTTCATGAATTTTTAAAAGAACGATGTGTTAGCGCCAATCTCCACTCCCATTGGGGCCTGCATACACTAAAAAAATTCGAATTTAACTGCGCAGAAAAGCAAATAATATTTTTATAAAAATTTCATAAATTTGAATAAGAAGGTGACCCTCATGTACTCACACAACGTGTCCTGCCAACAACCCCTCTACACATACATACGTATGTATATATGACCTATTTTTAACTGCTACTCATTTTTACCCTGAAATTACCATTCATGGTCGGATACTTGTCTGACATGGACGCATTTTAGTTTGAAAAAAAATATATATACAATTTAAGTCCTTTGTAATAAACCTCTGTTCCTATTTTTAGAATAGTGATTGTCTGGTGACCTCGAATTGAATATTTGATGTCAACAGAGGTCAGAGCCACCTACCTTGTGATAATCCTTGAGTCAAGTTCGCCGTGTTCACAAGTTTGAAGCCCATATGGTACAGCCATTTAGGAGAAAATACAAATGGAAACAAAAACAAAAAAGAATTTTGTCGTCTTAATAGTATTACGTGTTAGTCGAAATAATTGACATTATAAGATCCCTGATAGCTTGTTCTTATAGACATGCATTGCAACAGCAAGAATAATTGATATATTATCGGTTCCTGTTTTGTTCAAAATTCACTTTATTTTGACTCCGTAAAAAATTGCAAGATATTTCGCATTGATTCCTTTCCTTCGTTTAATATGTTCATAATAACAATTTTACCGGGAACTCTCTAATGAATTCTGACATTTTAATTCGTATCAGTAAACTTATAATAATTTTAGATAAAATTCCAGACTTTTTATATGATTTTATCAGAAAACCGATTTTTCTCAGAACTATTTCATTTTGCCATAATATTTTTAAAAAATCTAATTTTGATATCCAGTTACTGTGAAATATTTCTTTCAGCCTCCGTGTGGGTATTTGTTGATGAATTCGCTAAAATTCAAGCAATTTCTAGATACTTAACTGAGCCTTCTAGTGGTTACTTATCACTGAATCCATTAAAAGAAAAAAGACGTCTGTGATTTTGAATACGTTTTCTTATCGCTAATGGTTCATATTCCCTAATCTAATCGACATATTTCCAACTTCTCGTGGGTAAAATTGTTTATAAGCAGCATTTAATTATATATGCCAAGTGGATTATGTTTGGCTTGTGAGAAAGAGTAAAACTTATTCTCGCGGAGGTTTGAATTACGACTGATGTTTCAAACGAACAATCATCATCAAGTTTATTAATAAGATAGGAAAGTTAGTGGTATCAGTCACACCATTGAATAATGTTTATTTTCTCGAAAGGTCTTTCTTTTCACGATGATTCTATTCTTGATACTTACTATTCCACTGTATACTGCCTAGTTTTAGTCTTAATTTAGTTTGTTCTAATACACTTTATAAAGTTCGTTCTAATACCTATGTTCTTAGCTGATTGCAGATAGTTATTCTGTTTCTCTCGATAGATGTACTCAGTATAACTATTCGCAGTGTATGTCATTTCGTTTACAATCCCTTATAGAATAAATCAGGGGAAAATCAAGTCTGATTCTACTTTCAATTACCTGAGAAATCTTATGCAGACAGTCAGAAATTTCATTTATAACAATATCTTATATTCATACCAACCTAAGATATCCGACCGCCATTCCTCTGAAACGTAATATATAGAAGTGACGAGTTTTAAATTTTCTGAGATCGATTCCAAGCTTCGGAGTTAGACATAAAGTATTATGTTCCATTCTAGGTGATATAACTATTAATTGATATCGTACCTAATATGAAAGAGTCATGAAGATCTGTTATTCTTGATTCTGAAAATCACATCGGCTTCTACATTTTGTTGGTTTTTAGCAAACTGAGAACCATGCAACGTGCACGTGAAAGAATAATGCTGGGCCTCACATGGAGAGACCATAAGATAGCACAATACATCAGGAAAAAGACAGGAGTCAGGGACCTCATGGAATCCATTGAAATACTCAAATGGCGGTAGGACATCGTGACTCACGACATGGGTTCCCCAAGATCACATGCACAACCGAGGCCGGCAGAATATCAGATGGAGAGACGAGCTAGACAAATTCAGAAAGTACTGGCTACGCGACGCCTATGATAGAGGAGTGTGGCAAATCCTGGGGAAGGTCTATGTCCAACGACAGGCGTTGAAAGACTGATGATGATGATGATGATGATGATGATGATGATGATGATGATGATGATGATGATGATGATGATGATGATGATGCAATTTATTTCATTTTTACTATTCTTTTGCCGCTTGAATCACATATATTTTTGTGAGCCGTCATACGATAAAGTTGGAGAACCCCCGTCGTAGGCTGATAATCTAGTTGTCCCCTATAGTTTCAATTCTGTGCAACTGGAATTACCCTTGATGGGGCCCAATGTATACATTTCTTGTCACAGTTTTTGAACATCAAGCATTGATTTTTCAAAAAAGAAATATGACGAAATAATATGACGTAAAATGGAACTAATTTCCCTCTCTTTTTCTCTCTCATTATCCCCTCTCATTAAGATAACAACCGTCTTTATTGGTTTGGAAAGCTGTGTATCCCTCTTTAACCACTCTTTTTCCAGGTCACTTAATTACTTACAAATGCTATCAACCTATTCAAATCTGGTCTTGACATAAAATTTCTTAGGACTGTTGACTCATGTCGCAGTTGAAAAGAAACTTCTTGTATCAATGAATTTACAAAAGAATTTTTTCATGTGTGTCGAAAATTGAAGATGTTTGCGATATGTAACATATATTACTGCGAGTAGCAACTTATGACAAAACCAGTTTTAAGCAAAGCAAAGGAGACCTGCTGAGAAAGTAGGCTGTGAAAACAAAATAACCTATGCTTGATTAATTTCAGTTGATGGTTCAAAATATTGCACCTAATTTGAATTTAAATGAAAATAATATCACAACCTATGCCTGAATTGATAGACATACTGTTTTACCTATTTCTCGCAGTACTATCTTGGGTAGCTATGTAGTTGTAAAGACAAACTACAGCTTAAATTGGGAAAAAAATTGCAGCAGTATCTTTTTTCCACAATACATTTCTATGCAGTTTTAAGAAGATAATCCTAAAAGTTCTCAGATATCACAGTAGAAACTCAAAGATGGCGCCTGTTAGATCTCCTCAAGTTGTCTGGGACAAAGAGACCTGATGTTTGTAAAGATGACTTGATACATCGTTGAGAAGAAAAATTGTCTACTTTAAACCGTGTATCCTGTTTATTTGTATTCGTCATACCTGAGTAGTAACAGGCGAAGAGGTGAAGCATATATTTCGTATATATTCATATGTATATATTTACACAAAATAACGTATTTTTTTTAATCATATACTAAACCTGGGGGACACGATATATCGTTAGAAAACGAAATCTTTTGTTCAGATCAGATTTGACTAAATGAGCAGCGTTTGTGAGGAATTGAGTGAACGATATAGACAGTCGGCTAAGGAAGAGGAGTGTCTTTTTTCATATATTTTTTGTCGCACTACGTTGTATTATTCTTTATTGAAAAATCATTTCTTAAGATTAAAGCAAAAACAAAGTATGAGAAATAAAGAAAAGGAGCAGACTATACAATGTTTAAAATTGATGTATACATTTCATGTATATATTTATAACTTTAAAAAAATCAATTCTCGGGATAAACGAATGCGAGAAAGTACGAGAAACATAAAAAGAAAGCTGACTATACTGCATTTATAATGAATGTATACACTTCATGTATAACATTTCAAAAAAATTATTCTCGAGATAAATACCCTCTAGAAAATACAAAGGAGAAAGAAAGGGGGAAAACACACCATACACTGTTTATCATTTATATGTACACTTCATAGATATCTATATATTTATGACATTTGTAATTATCAAGCCTCCAGATAGACAAATACAAGAAAATACAAGAGAGAATAAAAGATAATTATACAATGTTTATAAATGATGTATGCACTCCATATATATATACATACATACAACGTGGGAAGGTCAAATTGGCAGCCATCTTAGGAAATGGCTCCTATCTTGAATTTCAAACAAGTATTTCTTTTTATCTTCAGTATGGTCTTCATAAATTTTCCACACACTCCATAAGGCCATAGATACGTGCCTGAAAATGCAGCAATAAATGAAAAAAAAAACGGTTCGTTATAACACAACAGAGATAAAGATTGATCCAGCAATCATTTTTTGTACATGATACTGATGAGCCTCAACGAAATTGAATGAATTAAAACTGTTTCTCTTATCTGGTATCTACTTTCTGGAGCTGGTGAAATAATACTAAGTGTCGGCATGTATCGTTACAAGATAAATTGTTGTATATCAGTATGACTATGTGCATGAGTATATTCTGATACTAAGTACAAAAACTATAGTGTTTAGTATACACTTACTTCAGTGACTCTCAGTGATGCTCTCTTTTATCATTATTTAATCCGGATATTTAATATTAGATTTGTTACAAAAGTTTTGATAAATGGTGTTATGGCGAATCTGTGCTAATTAGGCGGCACTAAGCAGTATTTTACTGCGTTTTACTCTACGAAAATAGGAATAATTTCAACAAGCATTCTTATAGGCCAACAGTAAACGTAGTTACCGTCAGAGAGGACCTGGCTACGTCTGGATAATCAGCCTCTTTACACCATACAACACCGTCTTTGCTGGTTTGACGTGGAGGGTTGTCAAGGGCCTCCTATATGGGAAACTGTCTCTGACAAGAGAGAACAAGCTTGAGGCTTGACAATACTTGATAATGACCTTAGAATATGTTCTTATACCTATTTCTGAAATCCCTACTTATACGTGGCCAAGTTTGAGTTGACTATAAAATGGATACTCCGATGGTAAACTGTAGAGTTCCTCTTGCTTGCTCTCTTGATGCTAGAAACATCGAGTTGGGGTTTGAGGGAATTACCTAATATAATTTAAGTGTTGACTTTTCTTTCTTCTTTGACGAATCTTCCACATTTCAACACAGAGTGAGTGAATGTCTGGAAAATGTATGAAAGGAAAACAGAAGCAAATACCTAAATTATATCGGGTAATCCACACACTCTGTACAATCGATGTAAAAAAAACAAATCGAATGTGTGAGTTGAACGTTACAAATTACAATCAGGGTAACTATTTTATAATAGTCTGAAATTTGGTGACATGTCAGTAGAGATTATACGCATTTCACACGGTCTTGAAGTATTCCTATGGTTATACAAATATCAATTTCTTCTTTGTGTCTTGCTGAATCCTGAACCCCTAGCAGTTGGGGCTCATTACAATCATGGGTTAATTTCAAGTAATTGCCTGGACCGTTTTGAACTCCAAATCCACCCCTGGTCACAGAAAACTCCAAGCGCAGTAATTTCAAAAATGCATAGCATTTCTGAATAAGGTAAAATATGAGGACTCAAAAAAGTACACATCTCCAGATACTCGTAATTTCCTACGATATGACAATAAAATATCCTACAATTGATTTCAACTCTACACAAAGACATCTTTCCTTGAACGATCAGTTTCGGCAAATTAAAATCTATGGTATACCCACTGTGTAAACATCCATAGTCACGAACTTTTAGCAAGCGTTAGTCTTCCCTTGCGTTCTAAAGACTTAATCTATACCAATCCAGAGCACCTGTAAATTATGTATACCACAACTCGACTTGATTACTCACTAAATAAAAAGGCAAAGTTTATTATTGTTTGGGCTGTCATTAGATGACATATCTGCGAACCGTGTCTTCTGCCTACCTTTATTGTTAGACTTGAAGATAAAATAAAATAGATATTACATAAAAAGGTTGACTATTCACACGATATTACCGAATGGTGGACAAGGACTTCTTTGATGATGACAGGGGTGTGCCGACCAGTTCAAGTTTGAGTCACAGAATGACACAGTCGAGCCTACTTTGACGACCTCAGGTCTAATTTTGTGGCTCATCTTTTCGTCTCGTCTCTTTTAATATCTGAACATCGCTCACACAGTATGTAATAATACTTTAATCTTCATTTCTTTTTTCTTTCTTTCTTTCGTTATTTCTTTCTTTCTTTACTTTTTTATTTATTTGGTTATTTATTTCATTCTTTCTTTAGTTATCTAGTTGTCATGTCGATTTAATTCTTCCCTTTTCTGTTTACATTCATTTCCTTTCTTCTTCCTTTTTTGTTTCATTTTACTTTCTCTTTCTCTCTTTCGTGCCCCCTTCTTCCTTCCTTCCTTCCTTTCTTGCTTCCTTCCTCCTTCCTGCTTTTCTTCCTTCTTTCCTTCTTTTCTTTCTTTCTGGCTTCCTAGTTTGTTTTTTCTTTCTTTTTCCTTCTTTGTCCTTTTTATCAGTTGCGCTAGTACCTCGAGTATGACAGAAATACAGAAATGAGAATAATGGCCCTTGCTAGATCTTCACGCAAGAATACCGAGTACAATGTAATCCCAAGGCTCTGTTGTTGAAAAACAGTCAGTAATCTCTCTCTCTCTCTCTCTCTCTCTCTCTCTCTCTCTCTCTCTCTCTCTCTCTCTCTCTCTCTCTCTCTCATATATGTATATATTATCATTATTTTTACATTAGAGTATAATGCTACCTCCTGGCGAGTGTATGGTCTGACTTTCAGGCTTGTTACACTTACAGCTTCCTTTTTATCCCTTCCTATTTCCTCTTTGCTTCTTTTTTTCTTTTATCTCTTTCTTTCTTTCCTTATCTATTCGCTCAGTTTATTAATAAAAAACAGATCTATCCTGTTAATCTCCTTAGTAGCGTGAAATATCAGTA